>VYXB01009846.1:2051587-2087512 GCA_013397135.1 Pachyramphus minor | reverse complement strand
GGGGGGAGGGAGGCCCGGGCAGCGCGGGGCCGCCTCGCTGCCGGCCGGGACGGGCGGGCGGGGATGCGAGCGGCAGGAGCCGCGGTGCGGGGCCGTGCGGGAGGATTTAACACTTCCAGAGCCGCGCACAGCCAACTTAGCGCCGTACTGAGCATCTCCGTGCTGCGAATGAACGTGAGACACCGCTTCCTTTCTTATTTCTGTGTCTGTGTGTGACTCGATCAGGGGTTTCTCGCCATCCACCTCTGCGTGCCAGCCGGGAAGCAGCAACTTGAACCAGCTGTCCCTTCTTGGTTTAATATTTGCAGCCCCAATAAATATTTTGTTGCCCTTCTGCCTTTTTCTCAACGCCTTCTTGTAGTGGAGATGATTAATCAGTGAGGTTAGTGGCCAATTAGGCATAACCTTGTAGGAAAATAATTATGCCAGGATATATGGGTTTGACTAGTGATGTGTTACAGAATACACCCAGAGCTTGGTAGCTGTTTCCCCATGTGTGCAAATTCAGGATGTTCTCGATTTTGAGTGAAAAATCAAAGTGTAATGACAAATATGTTTTTACTTGCAGTGGAAGACTATTATTTTCCTTGCCAGTGAAATGTATAGCAGCTTTAAAGTAAAATGTGTGTGTGTGTGTGTGTGTGTGTGTGGATATAGAGAGGGGCTCTTTTCTTCCTGGTCAGTCACAAAATGTTTTTCTCTCTTTTTAAATATGGTCTTTCTAGTGCTGCTGGTTGCTTTGACTGTTTGCAGAAATGAATTTCATTTTGGTGCCCTCGGAGTCTCGTGAGAAGAAGTGCACTGCTGTGCCTTGTGAGGCTGGTCGTTTTAACTGATCTTGTTAAATAATGCTATTATTAAATGATGGCAAATTGAAGCAAATGTGTTTTTCATTGCCCACAAGTTGTGTTTCTGAGCTAAATTTCTTTTTATGTCTGGAGAGGCTCTTGCACTGCAGTATTACAATACAGCCATATTAAAAAGGTCCTTGGAGCAAATAACCCTCTAATGCTGCAGCTACATTTTCAGTAGACTTCAGTAGTTCTTTGGGAAGTAATTATGTTAGATTTAAGGAATCTGGGCTGAATTCATTGTGCTTTTTTAATTGTGATGTTAAACTGCTTGCAGATATTCATGTAGGTGATAAATCTAAATGCAAAATCTAAAGAAGCAAAGCTCCAAACCCAAGGCTTTATTTTGAATGCAATAATTTGTCTTTTTTTCTTTTTCCCCCCCAACAGGTTCTTCTGGTATTTTTCTTTTTTCTTTTACTTCCTTCTTTCTTCCTTTAATTGACAGAGAGTTCTCCAGCTAGAATACCTTCCCTTAACCAAGTAGAGTGCAGTGGTACATGATACCATCGTTCTCTTCCATGTATGGTTCACTCTGTCTCTGATGCTGCAAGAAATGAAGGCAAGGAAAACTAGAGATAAAAGAGAAGCAAGATTCCTGAGGCCGATGATGTTGGCAAACCTGAGGAACCCCACCAGGTTTTACATGGTTCCTTTGGGATGTAATGCTGAAAGTGTAGGTCAGCACGTCTGCTTCAGTGATCCTGGCACATACTTGGGAGGTGTGAAAAGCAGACATGGAACTAAGCTGCTTACCTCCTAGTGTCAATATTTGGTGCTAAAAATTTAATTTTGAGCAGAAGACAAGCAGGTTGGTTACTTCTCTCTAACTGCAGCTCTTCATTACTGGTTTTTGTTTGCTCTAGTAAACAAACACATAGCTCTTAAAATTGAATTAAATGTATAGACTGCTTGAACCAGAGCCGGGAGAGAGAATAATTGTGTTTGTTTTTAAATAAAAAATTAAGCTATCACTCCACTGACTGACTGATTACAGTCTTGGCCTGATCACTCAAGCAGTGCTCCAAGCAACTCCCCAAGCAAGGTCTCCGTTTCCAGCACCCTTTTTCTGGATTGGAGGCTGGAAGTGCTCGGGGTGACTTGTGGGCTGATGCCTGTTTGACTGACAGACACTTATTGCAGAGTGGCACCCGGTGCTCTGTGACTTTGCCTCTGTAATGATTTCCTCCAGAAAGCTGATAGAGAATTAAAATATTTACAGCCAGGTCTTGGAAGGATTCTTTAAGATGAAGAGAAAAAGGTAGGGAAATCCATCCATTTTTAGATCTCTGTAAACCCAAGCTTCTGTTCTTGTACTCATGCTAATTTTTTATCTATTGTCACGGTGGTGACTTTTAGAAATCCAAACATTTCCACTCCACATAGAGTAGTCTTACAAAGAAATTAAAGTGGGGAGGAAGGAGTGACTGAAGAAGACATCCTACTCCAGTCTTTTTTTCAGGTTGTTCATGAAACTGAGGCCACTGATGAACACTTGTTTGCTTTGAAATGAGATTTCAGTGAGAGGACTAAGCTTTCCAGCCTGTTCTTACCATAAGTGCCAGGTTATCTGGAACACTACTTATTGTAAAGAGGCAACATCAGTGTTGTCCATTTCTCCACTGGAGCAAAACCCACGGGAACAGAGGTGTGTATGGTGGAGGATGGGACTCATTTCCCATGTGGATGCCAGGTACTGTGTGCAAATGGAGCTGGGCTGGAGTCAAGACTGGTACCCAGAATGGCAGTACCTGAGCAGCAGGGAATGTGAGTCAGTCACTTTTGAATGTGAGCTCTCCCCTTACTGAACTTGGTGTGTGTGTGTGCTGCAGATCAGCAACGTGGTTTGTGCTTCTCTAACCATCTGACTCTGACATAAAATCCCTTTGCAGATCCATCTGTGCTCATCGGATGAGCCAAAGTCGTGCTTGTGCCTGGTATTCACGGTCTGGTACCAACCTTTAATTTTACCACTCAATTCTGTACCCAAGCACTAGGATTGTTTGCTGCTGAACTAGGGTGTTGTTGGAGGTCTTTCATCACCCTATCTCACACTTTGTGTAGGGGAGTAAGCATGATCTTGCAGCCAGCCCAGCCTGGAGCTGGCAGACAGGGAGGCTTTCACAGTGACACCTGATTACGAGGGGCAAAGGAGGAGAGTTATGATACTGAGGAAATACTGAAATGGGCATATTCCCTGTGCTCCCCATTTATCTGCTTGTAACTCCTCTCTCAGATCTTAAAGAATGTCTTTCTGCTATCAGAACTCTAAAGAAGGAAGCAAGTGGCATGTTTGTGGTTTTATGCTTTACCAGAGATGCAAAAGCAGGCTGGAAGTGAAAACAAGCTGATATTAACTGCTGCTAAGAGCTCTTGGAAGAGGGAATGAGAAGTATTCTTTTGAGTAACCTGGATAGCAGGTGGAAATGACCTTATTCACAGTGTCTATAAAACAGTATGTTGGATAAAATGGTCCTATTACAGGAAGTGCAGAGGGCAAAAAACCTAAGCAGTCTTTGGGATTGTTCTGCAAGAAAATCAAAGGCTTGTCAGTTTTTGCTTTTATGCACATAAATCACCTTTGCTCCTCCTGTTTCAAAAAATGCACTGGGTCAGGACTTCTCAGTTTGCCTCCACAATATTGTAAGTACTTATAGTAGAATACACCTAACAAACAACAGGAGATTCCTATTTCACAGCACTTTCATTTTTCATCATTATGCCAAGTTAAAGAACCTCCAACTTCCCTTTAAAATAGCATGAAGATTGCACAAGCCAGTTAAAATGGAGGAGAATACATTCCGATATTCCTCTTTTATATCCACAGATTGATGCATTCAACAGCCAGCTCCTTTGATTCTTCCAACATTTAAACATGAGTGACTTAGTGGAAAAACACTGAATATGAATATTTACTCCTGTTTTTAATCAAGCAGAGCTCTATTGAAGTCAAAGTAACTGCGGCTGTTTCCTTAGGCTGAGGATATGGCCCAGGAAAGGATGTTTCTAGTTGCCAGGAGGCTGGTTTGGTACCATTCCTTGCAGGGCAATATTTTAGAGAAAAAAATAAATCTGCCTAACATCAGAGGGATTTCTCATTTGAAAAGTTAAATGCTCCTCAGTGAGAGGTGAGGGTATTACTCCAGCTCAGAGAGTGTTTTGCCTGACTAATATATCCAAAATGTATGTTGGGATTGCCCAGCACTGATAATTCACGCACCTCTGGAGTGGAATACAGCAGCCATTCCGGGATGGAAACATTATGCAGGAGGGGTTTAGGGAAGAGAAATGAAGAAAAATTAATCCAATTGAAACTGCAAGGGGGATTTAGGAAGCAGAATGCAATTATCCGAGTTGGATATTGGCCAGGACATGTTAGTTAACATTTTTACTCTTGCAGGAATTATCATGGGATCTTTAATGACGATGAATGGTCAGGGCTGTATTTTACATCTCATTTGAAATCCTGAGCTTTCATTTCTTCATAAGGATGAAGTGAATGCTTTGCCTTCCTTCAAGATGAGTTGCTTTAGTCAATCTACTTTCCTTCCACAGGCTCAAGGCTCTCCAGGAACACCTGCCTTGCAATTCCACATGTCCAGGGATTTTCTTCACCCTGAGCTCCTAAGTTGAAAGGAAATCCAGACACTCAGCATTGCACATCAAAGTGCAGTTCCAATTTAGATGGTCTTCATATGGAGAAGTTCCCCTACAGTTTGAGCTGCCAAGGCATAGAATCACAGAATGGTTGATAAGTCTTACTGGAACTGGTGTTTCTGGAGAAGTGAGTTGATGCATAAAATAGTCTTCTCTATAACCCCAATTTTCCGTGTAGCAATCTGAACTTCAATCTTTTCTGAAACAAACTAACAAACAAACACTTCTTCACGGTAAGAAGTCTGGTTACAAATGTGTTTTTAGATCAGTGCTTTTGGTATTCAGGCAAGGAAAGCTGAGGGATGGCAGTGTGTTTTCCAGGGGAAAAGAGGCTTCAGGTTCTTTTGGAGGTTTAGGGTTGGTGTGTTTGTTGTGGTTCAGTCAAATATGGTTGTGGGAACTTGGACAATTGCTCTGTGCCTGCTGAGTTACCTTTTAATCTGTTTATCAAAGTGCTTGCAGACTATCTTAGAAGTCATGAAGCAGTAGCAGATGCTGGGAGATAAAATTAGATATGCATCCAGACTTCACCCTTTATTTTATTAACGAAAAGGGTGATGTCGTAGTAGATACTTTGTTTTTCCTTTCCTACTCGAAGACCTGTCCTGAGATTTTGGTTCCCTGCAAGGTCAAACATAAGTAGACTGTGCTTCTAACCCACATATGCCACTGATACCCATGTGCAACACAGCTAATTAAAACATAACAGGGTTAATACTCTCCTTGTAGCAAAGATTTTTGCTATTTATATAGGAATTTTCCCCAAAACTCTCATGGTGACATCAATGTCATTCATTTAAAATACCATTTCAAAATCACTGAAAATATACATGATGTCTAAAGTGATACATTTTGTATCCAGGGACTGACTTTCTATGTTTTCATGTATTTGTGGACAGTTTGGGTTGTTGTGTGGTCTATGGGAGGATGGGTAAAGCCAGTATCTACATCCTGAATTTCTGGTTAAAAGTAAAGAACTGGCCACTCCAAGCTGTTACACAGTGTGATGGTGCTGTTTGTATGGAATTTTTGGGGTGTAACAGGGGCAGCTGTGAGTGCTGAGTAGAGTCTCATCATTCTGTTACTGTCAGATTTGCCTCCAACATACATGTGGGTTTTAATTAAGCTCATCTCCTCTTAGGATGTGAATCAAAATCCCAACTCCAAGCTTTCTAAGGTGTTCAGAATATGTGGAATATAATGTTAAGGGTCAAAAGGAATAGCTGTCCAAAAGCCTTAGAGGAAACCACTCTTCCTCATCTTTGTAAAATAACAATGGTTTTGGTCCAAGGCTTCTTAGATGTGTAAGGCAGGATTTTGTCCCTCATAAATAAAGTTAATGGGCTTAGGGACTTCCCATGTAAATAAAGTACCCATTCCATCTGCCTCCGTGTTGCTTGACCCACAAAATAACAACAAATTCTTCTACTGCTTGAAACAATTTGATGAATATATTATGCTGGCCAGGTGTAAAGCTGTGATCTGTGACATTTCATGCTCATGTGGGCATTGTGCTGTCATGTGCCACAGTGGGCTGCATTAATAGAGTCTTTGGGGATAAAGAGAGAGAGAATATGGACAGAAGCTGTTGTTAGGCAAAATAAATTATAGAGTAGCTCATCCAGTGCGAGAAGGATTGGGAGTGATGTAGTTTCAAACATCGTTTTTTCAGTAATTGCACTGTTTGAATTGTGACCTACTTTAATAACATTCTATCGTTTTTAATATTTCTTTATTCATTACATTTTATACACACTCAGGTGGTTTACTGCAAACTGTGTGGAAATTACAACGAAGGTCAAGTGCTCTTTGTGAGGATAACTTATTACTGAAAATATTAACTGTTGTCATTACTGTTTTCCAACATGAAATTTTATTTGTCTGGTGAATGAAGAAATGATGTCGGGCTTGTGTTAAAGTGTGTGATTACTGTCAACAGACCGAAGTCCCTCCAGTCATAGGTCTGAGATGTACATGATCACTGAACAAGTCTCACTTTCAATTGATTTATTTTTCCCTGCACTGCTAAGCTGGTACAGGCCCTTATCAGAAACATCTTTCAGATTAGGACTGGTTTATATAGATTTAACATTTAAATGCCTTCGGTAAGCTGAGGCTAAACTGAGAATTGCAACTTTGGTATTGCAATAACCATGCTTACACTTGGCTTTGCAGCCTTTCAAATGAGCTTAAATTCATGCTTTAAATTATATTAGTTCAGTATTTTTCATGTGGAAAAGGCTTTGGTGCACAGGAGGTCTGTGTAGAGCTGGAGCAGAGCCTTAGTTAGGGTTGGGAGCAGGCTCTCTGTGGCTCATGCTGGTGTCAGTTAAATCACAGGTGCTCCGTAGTGGTTTTCCATACAAACAAATTTCCAACAGTGGCCCTGTGGTTATTGGACATGTAATTGTGAATTGTAAGTGAGAGTTTGGAACAATGTGTCCTGGGATCAGGACATCACCTTCTCAAATCATAATTCTGCTTTGGCAGAGCATATTTAGGATTTGGCTTAGAGCTTTGGAAATCCATACTGTTGGGAAAAAAAGGAGAAAGCCTTGCAGCATCCCTGCTATCTTTACAAAGCCTAATAGGCATGTTGGATACTAATGCATCATTTTATACATATTATTGAAATAGAATAATTTTATGTGAAGGTCAGCTGTTCACAGTGTCTAACATGTTTCAGTTTTTATTATGCATATGTGAGGTTTCTTGAGGAATCAAGTCTAGAAAGTGTAGAAAGAAAACAGAAGAGTTACAGTGAATATTCACCCCTTTGGCTGGTGCAGCAGATCAGGGATTGAAGCATTACCAGCTTTCTCATTGCATTATCAAAATTCTCCCTGCTGGTTTGATGGATGATGGACCTAAAGATTTCCTGATCCAAAGCCAGAGAGATCTCAATTTAGAAGTCATGGGTATCTAATTTTCCTTCTGAACTATGTAATTTGAATTCTGTATAGTCATGTCTTCCAAGTATAATCTGGAAGAAAACTGGATTAATTAGATAAGTATCCTGCTTTTAAAGGTTCTGGACTACTCTGCTTAGGTTTGGATTAGACAAGTAGGTTAGGAAGGCAAGAACTGTTTTATACATGGAATAATGAGAGATTTTTAGCTGTCTGTTTGCCAGGTGTCATAGAGCTACATTAGACAAAGCTTTCATGTCACCCCAGCATAAGAGAGGTAGTGGAACAGGAGAAGGTTAGCTCAGAGAAGAAGGCACTTCTGCTAAAGACTTGTTGAAACCACGTGGAGAACTGAATAAGGAATTGTCTTTTCCATTTAATTAAGTGAAGGGTGTCATACAAAACAAGCAGGCAGCTGGCACAACAGCTTCACACAGGTGGTGTTCTGCAGGTGCCTTGGGATGCTGAGGGCCCTAAAAGCTAATGCAGACCAAACAGTCTTCTGGAAAACTTTGTGGTAGAACTGAGGACCCAGACAAGGGGTGGTGCTGTTTCTAGTGCAGACATGCCAGGCTTACAAATGTCTGGAGGCTGGAAATGTGTTGTGGTAAGTTATCACAATATGTGTCTGCTCTTGGGGACTGCCAAGGAGTCAAGGTTACTGCACACAGGGCCAGCTGGCCCTTTGCTGAGCCAGAAAGGCTGTCTTACACAGAGGTAAGAACTCAGCCAAAAGCCAGTGTAGTCCAGCATCTCCTCTCCCCTGCTGTCATCTGGATTTCTCTATTTGAGGATGAGAGGTGGTAAAAGTTGTTTCTAAGAGACAGGCAGCGGTGCTGGAGAAAAGATGTTTTGTTCTAGCAAGGCACCCAGTGTGCAAAGGTGTAGAAAGCTGAAGTACTCTGTTGTGTGGATGATTTTGGTGTATTTTTAACCAGTGACTTTGGTTTAAGTCTGTTATTTCACTTTGAGATCCGTGCTCTACCCTCGGTGTTTGACATCTGTGTGCTGGAGCTGCTTGTTCTTATTGAATACTTATTTTGGATATATATGTACCTGGCTCCACAGCTGTACAAAGCTTGCAAAGGGACCCAGCAGAATTTTAAATGCATGTATTTAAAAAAAAAAAAGTTTAGAGACCGTTGTATTGCATGTAGGTCATGTTTAAAGCTTTATTTCAAGCTCATGGCATGGAAACTCCATTTTTATTGGAAGTGGAGAATCTTGGGTAATTGCTTGACTTGAGGAATTAGGGCTTAAGAAGAATGCTAAATATCATGAGACTCGTGATAAAATCTTAAGCACTGTCTAAGCCACTGAAGGGCTGTCAGATTGTAATTAGGTTTGATCATTATCAGCTTGAGCCAGGTTTGCACACAGGTTACTGAGACATAGAATGCCAGTGCACCATTACCAGTTCCTTGAGCAACTCAGTCCCCAGTGGAACCCTTCCTTGATGTTGGTGATATGGACTGATCAGGCATTTTTCTTCTTTCTTTTGTATTTTTTTCTCTGTCCTTTGCAGGTTAGTAGGAGCTCAGCTTATCTAGTCCCTAGTCACAGGAGACCAGGCATTTCCCCCCATGAGGAGGAACGATCTGGGCTGAACATCACTGGTGCTCCTGTGGGTTATGGTTTGCCCAGTTCTTTCTAATTCTGGAGATCAAGGAATTACTTTTGATTTTAAATGGTTGTCTTTGAAATAGGTTGTTTTCCTGTGGAAATGCTTGTTTTTTTCTGTAACTTTCTGTATACAGTTTTTGAAGAAATAAAATAATAATCTGGTAGTAAGTGTGTCACCTTATTCAGGGTCTTAGGGTACAATGACATTTGTTAGTGGGAGGACCTAGGGTAAGTTTATTAATAGTTCTGCTTATTAGAGACTCTGTTGCCTTCAAATTATCACTTCAAGTACAAATACACAATGGAGATTATACATAGCACCATTTAAAAAGCAAAGTTCAGATGCTGTAATTGTGCAATGGAGCCACTTGGTATTATTTAATAAAAGAGCCGCACAAAAAGGTTCCTCGCTCTAATTTCATTAATAATGTATTTTGCAGTTGGCTGGAGACATTTGGCTGGCGGCTTTTCTTTCAGTGTGTTGTGGAACAAACCAGTAACCAACTAAGAGCTCCTTATTGGAGCTATGCTGTATGGAGCTATGGCTGCTGAGAATTTCACATTGGCAAGGAAATCATAGAGCCCAGAAGTGCAAACTGGGAATGGAATAGCATTTTTTACCTGTCAGCAGGTGTGAACAGATTGGAACAGAGATGGGAGCAGTTGTGCTTTTTGAAGGAAAATGTCATGTCCATTGAAGCTACTTAATGTGATGTGTATCCTGTTTCATTTTCCCCCTTTATTGAAGAAGCAGTATGGACACACTCTCACTGGTGTGCCAGACTTTCCCAGGAGCAGTTTATGCAGCACCAGCCTCTTCTGCCAGTGAGATTTCTCTTCCTACCTGTACCTATTAGTTGCAAACATCATATTTTACCTTGCAAATGTCTTGTGCTGGCTCTGTGGTTCTGTTCACCTTTGCTTCCCCTGCAGCTCCCACACCTGATTGGGCTCCCAGCTCTGCAGTTGCCTGGATAACTCACTTTCTGCCTCATTTACTCCCCAATGGCTGCTGAACAACATTCCCTGAATTCAGGGCCAGCCCAACTTCGTGACTGGCTGCTCAGGATGCTGCAGTAGCACTGTGTTTAGTGACTTCTCTTTAAAGATGTTATAGCCATATGTCTCTTGAATTGTAAAGCTGAATTTCGTTGGCTTCACCGAAAGGAGGGAATGAACACTGGGGAAAAAATATACCAGTGAGGGTAATGAGAGGAATTCGAGATAAGTGATTCAGCAGGGTGGAGCTGGTGTCAGGGGTGGTAAGTGTTGGGCTATCACTCTGTGCTTCACTGAAGTAAAGCAGAAGGTTATCGTTACCTGACCCATCCTGAACGTTTCTTACCAGACCAAGGCACGTGTTGAGTCACTTGTGGTGTTGGTACTTTGCACTGGAAGAAGTGTATGCCAGGGGTTTTGGAGAGGTTTGCATTTTTTTCACTGGGCTTAAGACCTCCTCCGGAGTAAACCTCAAGCAACTTGAGACCATTGTCTGGGTTCTGACCTGTGTTCAGCATGATGCTCTCAGTAACATGGACCATGAGTCAGGGCTGTGAGCTGTTCCCCATGAGTTGTTTTTCTCTGTGCAATATTGTGTGTTTGGTCCTTAGTGGCTCAGAACGGAGAGTCTTGAGCTGATTCCCTTCTCCCAGGTACATTTGCATCTCTGTGGGCCCTCCTTGGTTTGGTGATCACTGACTTTAAGCCTGTGGGGAGATGAGCAAGTGTGTGTGTGTGTGATTTTTTTCATTTGTTTTGTTAAGGTTCTGCTCAGTCAGAGCTGAGTCTTTTTTCAGTGGAGACTTGTATGGACACATTGTGGCTTTTTCTCCCATGTGCTTGTTTCTAACATCTTTCTTCCATCATATTTAAGGCCCTTTTTAAAACCCTGGGTGGGTTTTACATCGGTCAGTACATCCTGACTCTTCTGCAGTTCAGGGGAAGCACTGTGACTGTCTACCTTGTGCCCTGCCTTAACCAAAAAACACCTTTCATGTACGTATCTTACTATTGTTTTTATCAATTTTCCCACCTAACTACAAGTTCATGGTCTGGTTTCAGAATCCCAGTGTCTTAAATATTGAAAAGTAGCTGGTATTTTTACCTGAAACGTTCTATAAATACCATGCTAGGAACAAAGGAGCAAAAGGCTACCTAAACTCAAGTAATTCTGACTTAATTCCTAAGCTGATTGGGATAGCTAATAGAGTAAAATTGGAGCTGAGATGTGGCATTCATGTGCTTTACTGTATTCCATGATAATCTGATTCATAATTGTAATGTTGGTTATCATACAGGTGACATATTATTTCAGAGTGCAGTGTTGAAGTTGGATGGCTGCTTGTAATTGTGTTGGAGGATGGGAGAAACAGCAGAACTAGACAGTGATCTCGTTTTTTTGGTGTTTTTCTCTTGGAGGAGGCTGAATCTGCCTGCCTTGGCAGCGCTCCATAGCAGAGGAGCTTGCAGTGATGCTGCAGTTTTGTTGGTGCCACTGCAGACACAAAGGCTAAAACAAATCAAACTGAGCTGAGAGGAGCAGATGGGGCAAGTGAGAAGTTGGGAAATCATTCAAAGTGTTAGACACCGAACGATTTCAATTTTCCCGAGACAAGTGGGTGCTGTGGCACAACATGGCTCTTCCTGACACTCAACACACGTGTGACAATTTTGGAATAAAAGCTGCATCAGGTGTTCTGTTTCCAAATTTCCCTGCTGGAGGGAGAGGGTTTGCATTTGGCAGGGATAACTGTAAGGGGGATGGGGGAGTGCAAACAAGATTATCATGAATCCTTTCAGGTGTTTTGTTGACCACTCTGAGCAGGATGTGTATAACTAATGAGCCAAGTTCCTCCTTTGGAGACAAAAAGAGAATTTTTAGGGATATCACAAAGCTATTGGAATAAAAGAAATCAGAGATACTACTTTCTTTTAAAAATGTTGTTTTGATTTTTAATGTTCTCCTTAAAGGACACTATTCACCCAAGAAGGTGGGAATAACCAAAAGAATAAACACCTCACTTTGATAAATAGGAGTGTTGGAAATTTAGATGTCTTCCTGTGTGCAAAACCCAAGTAACAGCCCTGAAGATGGGAAAAAGCCTCCCAGCCTTTTCAGTCCTTAGTGATGGTTCTGCCTCGTCCTAGCAGTGGATATTTGGTGCTGCATTAATAGAACCTCAGGTAAGGCTGTCACTATGGCCTGAGCTTAGTGCTTCCCCTGCTTATATTGTTTATAAAACTGCAGTACTAAAAGGTGTAGAGTGTGGGGAAACTTGTAATTTTGAGGCGGAATGCCAAGGTCTGAACTTGCATGAGCTGGCAAGATCAGCTGGGCTCTACTCCATCAGTAATGAATCAAGAGGAATTCCTTGGAATGTACGACCTTTTATTCCTCTGTAACACTGTTCTTCTTTTAAGATTTCCTGCTGAAGGGTTTGATTTCTTTTAAAGGTAGGGAAATGAGATACAAAGAATTCTGTTCCCATACAGTTATTGCAGGTTAGACATGATTTTTCAGTCTTTTTTGTTTGTAACTGCATAAATAGCCTGTAGATAATTCCTGCTTTAAATGCTGTGGGGCACTGAAAAGTTAGGCTTAGGAAAAATGTGTATGATAAGGCATAGTTCCAGCAGAAAGAAAAGGAACTTAAAAAACAGTTGAATTCTTTCCATCCATCCTACAAAGAAGAAAATTGGTTTGCGGGAAATATAGGTCATGGCACTGTTCTGGCATCTTGATGTTACTGTTTTGTGAGTATACTGGATCGCTGGCAGCACAGTCTGGGACTCCCATTAGAGCTGCTCTTTGCTGTCAGACTTAAAGGCCAGTTAATATCCCATATCTGATCTAATACACTGCTCCTCACACAAAGAAAATTTAAAAGGTCCTGTAAGTTTGGTAGGTTTTTTGGTTTTGATTTTTTTAAAAAATAAGTTGCTGAAAGCCAATTTGGAGACTCTTCCTGCTGTTGCATCCAAAAGTCAGTAACTTCAGTAAGGACCCAAGGATCAGGGATGTTCCATGAATGGGGCAGTGAAGTGAAATTCTTCTCTTCTTCCCTCTCCATGGCTTAAACATAAAAGAGAAGGAAACCCTGTGTTACTGTTCCATGGCTTTTACATATACAAGTTTATTACTGGAGAAAAGCCTTGGCTTTTTGAACGTGCCCTTTGATTATGAGATTAATTTATTTGTGTTAGAAAAGGTATTAAAGGCAGCTGTAGTCTGTGATCTAGGATGTCTGTTTTGGTTTTTTTAATCAATATAATACTTTGTGGATTACTCTAACTTCACTATTTCCTACTCCAAGGGGAATGTGAAGTACGTGTCACTGGGACACTCAAGCTTTTGACCAGTTGGTATTTGAGTAAACTGACTTGGATGACATCTGAAGACCCAGGTTAGATGCCTGAGTTCCTGGGAATCATAGGTAGGGAATAAAGAGAATAGAGTTTTGTAGGAAAGGCACCGCATAGGATCCATAATGAAGATGTGTTGAAGACATCTCACAGGGACTGCTTTCAAGCAACTGTCATTAAAATCCTATGTTCTGATAGATATCTCTTTTTTGAGGGTGTTTCAGCATCATGAGGATAGTGAAGATATTCTTTTTCAGACTTTAAAAAAGCCAAAAGTAATACCTTTAAAACTGTGTTTGTTTTTATTTTTTTTGTAAGCATGCAAACCTGAGCAAAGAGAAAGCCCTAGGAGTTGTGTGTATCTGATTGAAATGCATAGATTCTTATACATAAATTATTATTGCATGCAGTTGCATGAAAAAATGGAAGAGCTGGGTTTAGGACCCCTTGAAAATAATCTATTTCTGTTAGACATGCATATAATTTAGATATATGCTTGTCTATGCAGTGTATAATTTTTCAGTGGCTCTTTCAGAGGTAATTGTGGAAGGCGAAATGTGCTGTGTGAATGTGGTACTTCAAATTGTAGAATGCTTCCATGAGAAAATATATGATTAGTCTACAGATAATCTCTTCAAAGGCCCCATTACTATCCTGAACTCTCAGATGGCTTGGGTACTCTTTGCTATTGCTTTGGAGGGACAGAGAATGTTAAAACCATTTACATGTATTGTCACAAAATAATTTTATGGGGTTGATCCTGCCTGACACGGTGCTTCACGCCATGATGGAAAATTCATAAATGTTTGCTTCAATTTGGTGCTCAAGAAGCACTTAAAAGCGCTCATTTCTGTAAGAGTTATTTTCTCTCTTTATATCCAATTCATAGATTATGGTCAAGTGTTCCTTTTTATGGTATTTACAAGAAATCAGTAGTGCCAGCTTGCTCATAACACCCTCCCTCTCCCCCCACTCCCTGCCCAGATTCCTCCTTGCAGCCTCAGGGAACAAAGGGAGCTGAGATTCTGAGCCGTGCTAGGATCTGATTTAATAATGCGTTTTCCTATAGGAAACTTGTGAGAGGCTGAGTTGTTTGTGGTCAGAGTCTAACATTATGTCCATGTAAGACAAGAGTGGTGGTTAATAAGTTTTTGAGCTGTCTAAATATTTTAATTTGGGATGAAGTTGTCAGTCTTGTATTTGCCAGCCATGTGTGTGTCCATGCCCTTCCCTCTGCTCAACCCACAGATCCCTAGGGATGGTCTTAACTCCGCCTTCTCATTCCCTTAGTGGTAAAGCATTCCACCTTTCTCTTTGCCTGGACTGGGAGTCTATCAGGCAGTCTGCTCTGGGCATTGTGCTCTTGGAAGATGCTTGGATTAGTGGGGAAATCTCTGTATTCATCAGTTCATCAAACAGAGGCTTGAGCTGTCCCTTAAAGCAGTAGCTGCAGAATCTAATTAGCATTAGCCTGTTTGTGAAACAGTGTGCTGTTGGACCCTGGATTAACTGTGGGCGTAGTGGGGGGAATGAAACCTGTTCAGGGGTTGTACAGAAAGTACCTGAGTCTGGATAAAACATAGATCAACAACGTGCCAGTATTTGTGTCCTGTCAAAACTGAATCATGATTTCATGTTTCCAGACTGGAGATGGCTCCTAAACGTGTCACAGTACTAGTGATGCTTCAGGATTAAGATGGAATTGCTGGAATTGGATCGGGAGTGTTCCATACTTAAGTGGCTTGATTTTCGTAATTGGTTGTGTGTGATTATTCTGGATAACAGCATGTAATGTTGGGAAGGTGGGTAAGTATTTGGAAAAGAGATTGCTGTCTGAGACTGGCCCCAACTCCTGATATGTGAGGTCAGCCTTGCTTTTCCTTAGAGAATTTGTCTGTCGTTGTCTTGCTTCCCTCCAAGATGGAATTGGGAGTTTACAGTTGACCTTTAGGAAGGATATTTTCTCCTAGACTGTTCTACACTTTGGTTGGCTGTTTTGATCTGCCATAGCTAGCAAGGCTTTTTAAAGTCTTACAGATCACTTTGGATTACATGACAGATTAGGTGGGAAAGAACACATGTGTGGGGTGTTGGTGGCTTAGCCCTGAAGCCAGACCTGACAAACCAGGTGTTCTGAATTGAGCTAATTGGGAAACCAAAGCACCTGTTTGTCCACTTGCAGTTAATTACAACAATCACCCTTGTTTTGTTCCTACTTTTGTTGCCTTGGGTAAGCGAAGGTGACTTGCTCTCATGTGGTGTGTTCTCCTTTATAAGAGATATTTCAGTGACTTTGGAAGTGGGAGGAAGACCACCTGGCTGTAAAATAGGTATGTAGGATTCAGCCTCTTCCTGCAGTTGCTTTCGGTATTGGTTTTGCTTGCTCAGGTAACACATTTGTTTTATTCTGCTGTTTGTGGCTTGGCCTTTGTGTTCTCCATAAAGGAGCCACGCTGCTTGGGCAGCACAGGGCACACCCCAGCGCTGGTTATATCCCTAGTGCTCCATGCTGAGGGAAGGTAACAGGAAAGATTGTGGTGAGAGAGCTCTGAGGAGCAAAGCATGTCACACATCATCAGACTGCAGAGGTGTGGAGGTGGCACGTTGATTCTGTTACTCAGCCCCCTCTGGGTGCCTGTGACCAGGTGATGACACTGATTTTTCACAGAACTTCAGTTGCTTTTCACAAGTTCACAATAATTTATCAGCCTGTGCACCTACAGTGAGCGGTTCTTTATGAACCTCAGTTCGCATTCTGTGGAATTAATGGTTTAAAAGGTGTGTTGACAATACATTAAATAGCTGGACTGGTTTGGGAATTCAAATTTCCTTCAGACCATTTGGTTACCATAGCAAGCATAGCAGGAAATGTTTGCTGAATATTGGGATTTTATTTGTTGAGATACACTAGAAATGCTCATAATCTGAGTTATTCTACAATATAATTAATGTAGCCAGAAAAACATCCTTAACCAAGATTTACCAATGCCCCCTGTTTTCAGGTAGTGGTCAGAAGAGTCTTATTCTTTGAAACAATAAATCTGCTTATTTCTGTTTAGAGCAATAGGTAATTTCCTTGGACAAACCAATGGAAGCAAACAGTGTGTTTGAGAGGACACAGGCAGTGAGCAGGAATGATCTCAGCTGAGGAGCCTATTTTATTCCTGAGGCAGCTTTCAGCCGCTGCATTGGCTACAACAATCATTTTCTGGATCTTGTGATGTTTTTCTAGTGTGAATTTGTATGTTGGATTACGAATCTGTTAATAAGTGAAAAAAAGCGTAAATATAAAAGAGGTGGGGAGGATCCTGTATGAAGAAGATTCCCTTTCTGTCCTGGGAGTCTGAGTGATGGCAGCAGTGCCAGGAAAAAACGATTCAGGGATCCTCGAGGTAAATGAACCTACTGGACAAAGTTTGGGCAGCGACATCAAACCTAGGGAGGTGTATCTATGAAACCTGTTGTTGTTGTTTGCCCATGATGTTTCCTCTTTGTTGATCAGTCACCAATTTTCCCAGTTTTAGTCAACAGGCCCTGTTCATTGTTCTCTGTCATTTTAGCCAGGGTTTGTGACCACACCTGTTTGGCTGCTGAGTTGTGCTTTGTGTGCTTCAACCTCACAGGAATCACTGCTGTAAACATGCACTGAGCCCCTCTGTGGATCTGTCCCCACACTGAGGCTGGGCTGGGATGTGCTGACCTTTCCAAGGAGCCCTGGGCTCCCCTGGAGATGCATCCCTGCCACCTGAGATCAGTTGTATGCACAGTTCATGGCTGGTATTTTTGGCAAGGTTGTATTTTATTACTTTTTGAACCTTATTCTCGTCAGACTTGCTGTTCTGAGATAAGCAATAGCTGCTGTGGCTGCATCAAGTGCTGGGTTTGCTGTATTTCAAACTCACAGAAAGGTTCCTGCAGCTCAGGGTAGTCACACTTTAAAATGTGTATTTGTGAATTTAAAATTACACTTTTCCCAGGAAGTGTTTCAATTTTTTGTTTTGTTTTTTTTTTTTTTTCTCCACATAAGCCCCGTAACAAGTTGATCCTTTGACTCACCTACAGATAAGGTATTTCCAGTGAGAGAGGCTGTTTTATGGGATTCATTTTTTAAGCTATCAGGGAAATTACTGTAGGCTTTTTGAACAAATTAGTGAGAATGTGGAAGGACCACAAAAAGGCTCTTTCCCTTAAGATTTTAAGTAGGATCTTATGAAGGGAAGCTAATAACCCAAGCCCTGGTAATTAAAGAATTTTTTACATAATGAAATAAAATTATGCGAACTCTGGTTTTGGATGTGAGCAAGTTCTTAGCTGCTTCTGCTAGTGGAAGTTTTATTTTAAATTAGGGCTGTTAGAAGGAAAAGGAAATTACTTAATCACTGCTTCAAATGTGTGTGTATATATGGGGGTGTGTGTGTATCTGCAAGATGTTAAAGAGTTTGGATTTAGGATGATGTTAGAAAAATTAATGTACAACTTGTAGGTGTGAAAGGATCAAGGCAACTAATCTGTCGGGCTGTGGGAACCTCAGGAGCTCAGCTAGTGATGAACATAATCAGCTGAGTTCACCTGCAGTGTTTATCCTGGGGAAAAATACAGGGAATCGAATCTCTGGGACTTTCACAGGGACTTTTTGATTATTTGAATTGGAGAGGGACATTTCTTGGTGCTTGAATTAGGTTAATGTTTTGTGGGTATACTACAGAGACAGGAATGATCCAGGGCATGGGGGAACTGGGAAACTTTTCATGGACTTCTCCTGTTGAATCAAATGATGCCATTGGCTCCTAATGACATAGGTTATAAAAGGAAAGAGTCAGATTGTTGGAATAACTTAATCTGATTCTTGTAAATGTCTGACACACGGACAGTGGGATGTTGAACTCCAGTGAGGGTGCAGGAGAAGAGCAGGTGTGGCTCTGGAGGATCCCAGCAGTAACCTGTGAAACTTTACACTAACTAGCAAAGAACTTGGAAATGTGCCTCATCTGTGCATGGGGCTAATTGATTTCTGTGCCACTTGGTCTGTAGGCTTATTTGTATTTCATGTACTCTTTGGATTCCCTCTCTCTCCACTGTTCCTTTGTGCATCACAGACCTTGAGATCAGACAACAGCCACACTGACACCATTCAAGTAATTTTTTGGCACAGTTTGACATCAAAGCATGGATACTGTGCGTGTGCATCTTGCATAATCTGGGATATACTAAACCTGAGACCATCTTCTCGTAAATACTTCTTTAAATATTTTTTTAATGTTTTCCTCCCTGAGTGTAAGGAGGGTCTCGGGTGCTCTGGGCAGGCTCTGTGTGTGTGGGGTGTTAGTGTTGCTGTTACTTCATTAGATGCTCCAGGTGGATTGTAAGGGAAGTCAAGGGAGTTGTGTGAGAACCCCTTGCTACTTCACATCCTTGTGTGCCAACACCTGTGATGACTTAAGTTTCACAAATTCCCTGCTTGAACTCCATCCCATTTCTGGGTGACACAAACATCTGTGTGGGATGTGTGGTTTCTTTCTCCTCCTCTTGCATCTTCTCCCCAGTGTTATTTTCTGTGGGGAGGTTGCACATTAAAAATGTGAAAAACAACAAGAAAAACCCAAACAAAAAAATTCCCACCTGGAATGACTGAATTTGTCACAATCGTTAAGTATGGTAGCTACTGCTCTGGATGGGTTTCACCTGCTAAGAGCTACTGCAGTCAGCACCATATGGTGGCCTTTTTTTTCCCTTTTTAATAGACTTAGAGCAGCAATTTGTCTCACCCGTGAGGCAGCACCACAGCATGCATTGCTTAACAGAAACAACGTCAGACTGGTGAGCTTTTCATTTTAGGTTTCCAGGAACATTTAGCTGAGCTTCAGAGCCTGGTTTCTGGCACTGTCTATTTGCATTGTAGCTCTTTGATTTATGAAAGTGAGGGGCTGAAGGACAGAAGGGCTTGATTTTCTGACCAGGGACTCCTCAATACTTCAGCCTTAATGTTTGCAAATAATATGCTAATATTTACCTGCCTCTCAGATTTATTGCCAAGCTCCCATCAATGTCTGTATGTCACCCTGAGATTGTGAAAAAAAAAATAAATTATTGAAGATATGGAAAATATAATTTTATTTGATGGGTGGACTGAAAAGTGCAGGTGGAGTTATGGGTATGAGGGTGCTGTGAAACAGGGCCTAGTGCAGGATCCCTGATCCTCTTCTGAAACACAGAGCAGTGTTGCAGCACCTTGATGCTGTCCTTGAGGGCCTTATCCCTATCAGTGCCATGGTGATGTGTTGGTATTACTTGAACTTTTTTTTTTTATTTCCCAGAGGTACTCAGATTTTCAATAGCTTGCTGCACTGTGGCCCATATGCTTATGTAGTTACTGCAAATCCACAAGTAGTTCAGGATCCTCCTTATCTTAAAGCTTTGCTTTTGTGATTGACAGACACAATGAATACAAATTATGAATTTTTGCATACTTAGGCTTCCTTAAAACTTGGGCAAGGCTGTTACAGTTGTGCAGTACCTTATTAGCCTGGAATGACAACTCCAGAGTGGAACAGTGACCTGGGAGCACAGCAAGTTAACCTGCAGTGCATGGGACTCGTGTTTAATTCCCCCTTCCATTATTGACTCTGTGCAGTTCCAGGTAAATTGTTTGGGTTAGGGAGGCAGCAGGATTCCCAGCCTTGAAGGGCCATGAGAATACACCTGCAGAGGCAAGTGGGTCTCACATCCTGTGCTATGGGAGGCTGTAAATAGCCCATTTCAGACCCCCTCAGCTCCCCAGGCAAAAGTCGATTGGGGTCATGCTAAATCCTCATTCCGATGCAAAAGCTGTGATCCTGGTGCCTTGTATCCCTGTCCCCTAATTGGTCCTGGGATCTTTCAGTGTGTGATGGCCATCTAATTCTGGATCAATATCTGGGGTTACTTTTGTTATATGATAGTGTTGATAACCCCATTCTGCAAGTCGCTAGTTTGGCGATAACCAAGTCCTCTGCTTAATTAGGAATATCTTCTCAAAAATAAGATCTGTATCTGGGTGAAATGCAGGTTACAAATGGTTGCAATTAAATCTCATGTAGCAGATTTCCTGCATCTGTCCTGTTGTGTTTCTTTTCCCTTTCTTTAAAGGATAAGCATGCAACATTTCTGGAGAGTACAGGTGTTGAAGTTCAAGATCATCTAAAGCGAGATGAGTTTGAACTGTCACACAACCAGCCTTACTCCTGTCTTGTATCCTTGTGTTCTTTAACTGGAATAAAATGCATTTTTAATTTCACAGAGCTTTAGGAACAATGGGGAGCTCTGAGTGTTTTTTCTTTTTAAATTAACCAATTTATTTGGAAATCAGATGTGACTTTTTGTGTAGGCAATGCCCCACCTGTAGACCAGGCAGCTGCAGGGTGGACCATCCTCCAAAATGTGGGACTTTGTAATTCCAAACTTCTCTTATTTTGCATCAAGAGTACTTGCTCTGCACAGGAGAGATTTTAATCTGAGTTTTGAGAGGCGTGGGATAGAAAGAACGATGTCTTGGTGTTGTCTGATGTGATGGGAGAAAGCGGGAGCATAGGGAGGGTGGTGCAGTGCCCAAGAGCTTTTTGTTCTTCACAGTCTTTTAATTTCATGTATCTTTGCCACTTGCTAGTGCTCAAGTACTGTTCAAATGGGTTTCGTTTGCAAATTTAAATGAGCTTGCTAATGTTCTCATTTTAGCAATGCTATATAGAAATACTGATTAAAAATGTCACCTAGTGGTTTTAATCTGTGAGGAATAGGCAGTTTTGGAAAAAGAACATCTACTTTTCTCTCAGTACACCTCCCTCTCAGCAAAAATGGTCCTGGTAATGTTCCTTTGCCTGAAAGGCATGTGTTTGGCTGGTTTTGGAAAAAGTAGGAATTTGCACTCTTTCTGAAGTACCTGTAACATTCAGTCTCTTCAACCAGCTCTGGGTTTGAAGTTGAAATCTGTGGTCTGAGGGGAATCTGACCCACCTTGCAGTTACTGGGGGATTACCCTGAGCCAGCCTGCACTGCAGAGCTTCCCCAGGGCCCAGCACCTGGAAGCCTTCGGTGAGGTGTTGGAAACTCATCAAACAGGAGTTGTTTGTCCAAAACCTCTTTCTATCAGAAATTTTCTGCTCAGCTGTCGGGTCTGCTGATATTTGCAACACAAAGGATGTTTGTGACAACACTACTGTCAAGTGTCCTGTTTTTTAGTAGTCAAGAGAATGTGTCCTGCAGTAGGAGGTACTTCAGAGAGCAGGGATGTGTCTTGGACAGCCTTACTGGGTTCATTTAGAATTGTTAAGGTTGGAAAAAACATTTTAAGATCATCAAGTCCAATTTCTGCAAGTCAGAGATTTCAGTTAGTAAAGAGAAAGAGAGACTCACTGTGCAAGTGGATTCTTCTCACTGCACATCTGTTTGCTCCAGAATCAATTAGCACATACCTGAGGGCACCTTGTGGACTTTAAATAAAGGAAGGGCAAGACCAAAACATCACCTTATGATTTTCAAGAAAGGTGGGCTGTGTAATGACCTTAGAGCAGGATCACAAAATATTCTGTTATTCCTAAAATTCTTTGAGGAAGAAGAAACTGAAGGATATGAATGCTCAGAGCATGGAGCCCTTAGACAGGAAAGCAAAACAAAGTAAAAGGGGGAAAAAAAAATATAACCCATTCAATTTTTCAATTTCAGTGAACTTAGTGTCTTCTATTTTAAATCAAAGATGGAGGGGGGTGAGAATCAGTTAAGCCAACACTAGTATTGGATATGTTCTTTCATATATGAAATTATCCTGTAATTGAGACAAATTGCTTAAAGCATTAAAATATCCCAGAAATGCTGATGTGGAAAAGACCTTGGGAGATAAGTCAGTATGTTGCCAGGCTCTTAGGTGAGATCAAGTGTACCTGTCTCACCTCCAGAAGCTAAAAGTCTGTCTAACCTCTTCTTAAACCTTGGATATTGATTTCACATCTTCCCTAGACAGCCTGCTCTGGGTCTTCACCACTCTTACTGTTAACAAGACTTTCATTTTTCTAATACCTAATTCTGTCTACCACTTGTCCTCCTGTCAGTTGTAGGAGAAGAACTGATGGATGTCCTCTTCTGCCATGGCCTTGTTGGACACTTGTGGATGATACTTAGCACCTCCTTAAATTAATATCAGCTTTGCTTTGCAGCAAAAGAAGAAGAAAAAGAAATTTTGGTTCATGTTGACTGTGCTTGTGAAATCACTGAGTTGTTTGTGGGGTTGGGGTTGTTTTTTTGGTGGTCTGTTTTATTTCCCCCCCCTCCAAATGACCTTTCCCCATATTTTAAGGAGTAGCACTAAAAATGGGGTATCTGTTGAGATAGCCAATGTCTTCATGGTGCAACAGGAAAAGAAGAATAAGCTCCTTGGTCTCAGCATGTCATGTTTCTGTCACACTTCTCTGATATTTCTGGTTTTCCAATAATACTGTATTTTTTACTTGCATTCATTGTAAGTTGCTGAAGAACACATACTTGGCCTTTTATTACCTCACACGTTCACACATGAATTTTAGAAGGAAGAATAAAATGAACAAATACAGTGTTCCACCGTGTCAGGTTTCAACTCTTGGGTGTTGTATCCAAGTCTCCAACTTGTTGGTATATTCTTTCTCTGCTGATTCTGCTCATGTTTCTTAGCTCAGTGTCATCTACAGCTGTTCAAATGTTCTTGCTGTTTAGTCCTGAAAGAGCAATGGCATCTCTGATATTGCTGCTGATGGTGCCATTTCAGAGATCATTTATCAGGAAAGTGTTGGTGACTTCAGGCCTTGAGCCACTTTCTCAGCAGAGCTTCATGTGAGCTCTGAATGTCCAACCTTCTAAAGATTAGAAACAATTTCTAGATTAAGGCCTTGACATCATTGCTTTTGCAAAATTTGTATATGTTGATTTAAATTTTAGAGTGGTTTAGAGCTGATCTCCTGCATGCTGCTGGTGATTTAGATTTTTAGAAGCCTCTGGAATGGAAACAGGATTTTAAATATTTTTATAATGTTCTATTAGAATTATTTTTGTGTGTTGATGTGAGCGTCATATGGTCATTGTTTGGATCTAGTAATACCTCATAATCCTCCAGTGAAGAGGAACAAAAACAATTATTGAAAGATCTATTCCTCCTCCTTGAAAAAGCTGCCAGAGTTGTCAGGTAGCTCAGGTGGTTATCGGGAAGAACTTATTAAAATCCCATAAAGATGAATATCAAAGATCAAATCCCATAAAGATGAAATTATTTGCAATATGTACTTACAGTGTATTTATAAAGCACTATGAGGTTCTTGAGTCTTAAAATACAGTTACTAAATGCTTTGAGATGCAAGGTGAAGCCAGTGCATTTCAGGTTAATTTTACACCCAAACTGAAATAAGGAAATAAGGAAAGCACTTTATGAAATGTTTGAAGGCGTTGCTATGTTGCTTAAAATTACTTGGGGAAACAAATAAAACTCCTCCCACGTTCTGAAACATTAATATCTAAAAGGCCTCATTTTATTTAGGAGGAAAATGATCAGAAAAAATGCAGAGCATTTTTACAGGAAATATATTTATTATGCACCTTCCGTGAGTGTTTACAATGATGTTTTTTCCTCGATGCACTCGGTGATAATTATTCACATACCACTTTGAAAATATGTACTGGGTACCATATAATGCAACTTGGTTACCACTCTTTTTGAAAGAATTAAGGTTCTCTGGAATTTTGTAATACTCCTCTGTGTTTCTTGCCTAATGGTCCACTGCTACTCCATAACTCCTGACTTTCTTAGAGCTTGTTCTGTCTTTCTCCTCCCTTTTTCCCCCTCTTGCTGCATTTGGATGCTGTTTGAAAATCCTTTACCCCTTCTGCTCTTCGTTCTGTGATGCTCCAGTGATGCTTCCAGCATTCCCAATTCTGCTCTTTGCTTTCCCTTTGCTCTCATGCAGTTTCCTATCCAAGGAAGCAAATTTTCTCTCCTTGTGTGCTTCAGTTTTCCTCTTCTCCTTGTGCCGGAGACAATATTCCTTCATTGCTCACTCCCTCCTGTCTCCTTCCTGTGCCCATCATCCTTGTCCCTGCCTCCCTGCAGCCCACGGAAGCCCATTTCGACCTGGGTTTCCAGCTGCATTCCCACTGATATCCCTCCTTCCCCCCTTCCCCCATGGTTTTCCTGATGCTGCTCTGCTTGCCTGCTCTGTCTGATTAGCTGGCTCCAGGCTGTGAGTTAAATGTCAGTATAATTTTTTCTTTCTTCTAGTCTTAAAGAAGTGCCATGAAATGGAATTTGAACACAAAAAAAATCACTTTTCCTGGGAAAGGCTTAACCTGCAGTGTCCAAGTACGCACTGAATCCCCATAAGGCTTGCTTGCATTTCTTGTTAGAATCCATCCTCATCAACAGTTGCATAGTCTAAAATGCTGGAAATAAAAACACAGTGGTCAGTGAAGTAATGCCAGTGAGCGTAGTCTCTTTGTTCTCACATCTTGAGTGGTTGCAGTTTCTCTCCTCTCAGGGTATGTATGACACTGTCCTCGATAACAATGATAATGAGAGAGTAGTTGTGGGTGCACTTCACATCTTTGCTAAGCAGCTACTGCTTAGTTTTTATTTATTTAATACAATAGTTTTCAATAAGAAGACAAAAGATCATAATCAAGTTTTTACTGAGCTTCATGGAGGGTATTTAAAAAAAAAAAAAAGACTTTCTGGCAGTGGGCAGCAGCCAGTAGGTGTGTCTGACCAACTGTGACCAAGAAAATAGGACGAGCAAGACAGTGGAACAGGCTTTGTGCTGCAAATCAATCCACTGATGACAGGCAGGACCAGGGTCAGGGTGCAGTAGTTTTGTTCTGAGCACTGGGAAAAAGGTCAGGAAAGATGAACAGCGCAGCAGCAAGAGGGATTCTGGAGTTTGTTTTTGCCTCTTGCTGAACTTTCAGCAGTGAAGAGGTGGAGGCAGGGGTGGGCTGGCCTGGCAGATGCCTCTGGGTAGGGGCTGTGCTGGGCACCGTAACTTGCAGAATAACCCACTGGATCACTGCTGGCCCTTTTTCCATCAAGGGCTGCTATCCATGATTGACCTGCTGTGCCAAACTGGTGGTAGGGATGTGGCAGATGAGCATCAGACATGGAGGGCTTGACCCTTCACTTGTGCTGTTGGCATCCCCATGGCGTGTGGGAATGTGAACTCAAGGGCTTGGCTGGGTTAGGACCAGGAGAGCCTTCCATGGCCAGGCACCAGTAGCTTGTGCTTTTGATCAAAACTGAGTCTGTCTGCTTTATATATAGGGGGAAAGTGCTCTTGTTCCATCAATGACCCTCTCTCTCAATTTAAAGCTCTTCTGTATTGCTCTCAACTATTCACAGATACTTTATATTAAGATAAGGATCCTTGTTTGGGTTTTAGAGAGATTTGAGTAGCCTGAGGGAAAGCAGTGCACTGGCAAGGGCAGTTACTGTTTAGTGAAAAAGACATTGCTACAATAAATACAATAAACAAACCCAGGTCAGGAGGAGAGAGATGACATTTTGGGAATTAAGTCCCGTCTTGCTGTGCTGTCATTCAGCTCAGTATTTTCTGCCATCCAGGAGCCACAGTCCGCGTGGTCGCTTTTCCCTTAAGGGGGAGGCTGTGTCCAAGGTGCAAAGGAGATACCACAGACAACCCCCCTGGAAGGATATCAGTGGCTTTTTATGTACTTGACGTGCAGTAGCAGATGAAATTAGAGTTGGCTGTCGATAAATATATAGGTGATTATAACTGGAATTGGGCTGTGCAGGGTGTTCTTCCCTGTGGATTGGGCTAATGACATGATGCAGGGAAACGCAGGGAATTTTGATAATTAATGTGTGTTTGATTTCCAAAGATAAAAAATGGAATAAGTTAATATTTTACAACCAGTTCCTTTTGCTTTCTTCATGAGTTGAACAGGCAGTCTCTCAGAAAATAAGCCCTTGATGAGTGGAAAGATCAGGAGGAAATCTGGTTTTAAGAAGGAATGGGGAAATCTATTTGTACATGGCACATTTTGCTTGCTCTTTTCCCCATGCTCATGGGAACTTTTTGATGAAAATCTAGTAAAAAATAAATTAGAGATAGATATAAAAATGAAAATTCACCTACTTTTTACTTGAAAAATAAACATTACTCCTAAGCCAAAATGTATCTTTTAAAAAATAGAAGTTAAATTGGAGTGAAGTTGTGTGCAGGGTTTTAGCTTCATCTGTTAATGGCTTCTTTATGCTGGTGCATCTGGAAGATCTTTAGGAATCTCACTTCTAAGTGCTCTGCGTGTTTCTTAAGACAGTCTTTCTGTTGTGCCTGGTTCTCGGCTGGATTTTAGACCTAAACACACTTAGGAAACACTGAATTGGGGTCTCCAGATTTGTTTACATATGAGACCTTGAGAAGAACTCCTAAGCAGAGGTTTCATGTGTTGACACTTTAATCCTGTCGAATCTGAAGCTCCATGGGGAAATAATTAAAAAAAGATAAGTATGTTTTGATCAGGCCAATTTACGTTTTCCTCCCTTTTCACAAAAACTCACCCTCCTTAAGATTTGTGATTATCCAACGTCAGCTGGATAATCCTTGTTCCTTCCTTTCCTTCAAACAGAAAGGGAGACTTGAGTGGTTGGCAAAAAACAAGCACATTTGCCTTCAGTAAGAAGCTTAAGCCTGACAACAAAAACAAACTTTTGCTTGTTTTGAAATGTCAGTGGGCAGAAGAGCTGCCCTGGGAGAACAGATGCCTTTTTAGTGTTCTCTTTATCACCCGAACACCTCTCAGACAGCAGTCTGCTTTTGTGGCACTTGGGGTCAGAAGATTAGACACCTATGTGGCATCAGGACTGTGGACAATAATGGTCTGTTAATAGACATTACAGTGATTAACAGCTTTTAAAAGCATTGTTACATTAAGGCAGGTTTTTCAGTCAGACTGTTGAGATCAACTGAGAAGTCAATGTTGGAGAGAAACATGTTGGTGCTTAGACCAGCAGAAGAGAGCTGTGAGGGCACAGCCATGCAGGAGAGAGGTGCTGCTGTTTTTGTTAATGTTGGGTGATAACCTTACCTTGGAAGTCCTGCCCTCCTCCTTTTTCTTCATTTAAGCATATTATGGCTGGACTGTGCCTTTTAACTTCAGATTTCTCACAGCTACTGCAGCTGCTGGTGATGTGCAGCAAACATGCCTTCGTGCTGAGTAGCTCAGTTTTGGCATCTTGCCATTTCAGGCTTTCTGCAAAGCTCCCTGCATGAGAAACACGAGTCACTATCGAGCTGGAGCACTTGTTAGCACACTGGGTTTTGTACCCTGCAATCCTACAGCTTATTTGTCTTGCTATCATGCATAGGAACCTTCACGGTGGAACAGGACTTCTTTATACTTGTAAATACATATTGAAAGAAAAGAAAGTCTCCCCCCACTGAGACTCTGGGAATGTGAGTGACGTTTTCTGCACTGCTATGGACACGTGTGGAAAAAAAAGGGTGAAAATGAATCGCTCTGCGAATGGGTGATCTCAGCATGGCCACTGCTCCTGCATGCCCCTTCCACAAAGTCTTTTGTAAGGCATTGCAGTGAAGAGCTTAAAAGAGATAAGGAGATTTTGTACAAGTTGGTGGAAGCTCCTGCAAAGGGCCCAGATCAGGTGAAGATAAAATCTGAAGGTTGCTGTTTGAAACTGTAACCTGTAAGGGGTATTTATTGACTTAAGATAGGATCAGTTCTCAGTGTAGCCATTGAGAAATGAGAGGTAAGGTGGAAAAAAGATGTAGTCAGAGGTTGTTTTGCCTGAAGATAAGTCTCGATGACGAGTCAGAGATTGAGGACTTCTGTGGGGTTTTGGGTGTCTGAAACTTCACCACTCCCCAATGCACAATGCAATGTGTAGTACTGACATTTCTCTCATTCAGACTCCTCATTTGTCTGTTCATTTACCTTGGGCTTTATGGATTAACATGCAAATCGTAGCCCATGCTGATATTTATCTTTCTGTTTTGTGTTTGGCTTATCTCCGTATTTTCCAGAGCAGTCACTTCTTTCAGTGTTGTTAAGGTCAGTGGTTCTCAGTTGGATCTATCCATCTCATGGTAAGCCCAGGCAGGCCGACATGAAGCTATTTGTTTAACCATTTCAGCATCTCTGTCACCCTCTTGCTGGTGATTGAGTCTGCTGCAGAGACACATATCTACACAGCCACACTTGATTTGTTGCAGGTCGTTTTTCCCCCTCCACATTCAATTCTCCCTTGTCATCCGTCAACTGCTTCATCTTCGTGCTGCTCTGCTCCTTCAGCCTGTGTGTCGACCTCCGCCGTTGCCAGCCACACCAGATGGAAGCAAAGTTGTGTGCCTGTCATGCCACTGAGCACATCCAGGCCCAGGACAGAGTGTGCCAGCTGGCTTTGGAGGTATCATTTTGTGTGTCCTCCACTTGCCATTGGTTTGGAGGGTAATTTGGCGTGTTGATTTTGGTCAGAAGAGTTATCTGTGCATCTGTGGCAAGCCATCTGCTTTGTGTGCAGTCAGTGGCATGAGTGGGATGGTCAGTGCACCTGACCCTTCCTACCATGTCATGGTTGATAACTCCTGTCTGCTGCATGTTGACATTGGTGTCTGGCTGGCTCAGAGTGCCAGTGAAACGCTCTGTCCTAATGTGGGTTTCAGGGCGAGTGTCCAGTTGCCTTTTCAATTACACCTACTCGCATTTGTTTTTCCAATATCCTTTGAGATAGCGGCCAAGAGCTTTGCCCATAGCTTCCAGTCACACGCAGTTGGTAGATGCAGTTTTCTTTAGGGTGTTTTGTGTGCATAGAGCCTTGTATCCTCCTGTGTGTATGTTCCTGTGGCAGTGAAATGTGCTGCTACTGGTGCCTTTCCTGCCTGTGTTGTTATCGGTAGTGGGTGAAGACAGACTGATGATGCGTTTGAAAATGCATTCCTACACATCGCTCTCTTGCCTCTTGGCCCAGCCTGTGCTTCTTCTTTGGGAACAAAGCCAGAATGTAGCCCTAATTTTGCATTATGCAACCATCAGCTTGAAAATGCTGAATGTATTAACCCTGGGCTCACCCAGAGTGCCGGGAGTGTCTGTGCAGGTGCTGGTGTGTGCTGTGCCATAGGTTAGTGCACTTTTTCTCTCAGGAACAAGAGCATGTCATTATGAGTGTTGAGATTTCTAGTCATGATGTTTGCAATACTATTTGCTGAGACATGGTAAATGCTGATTTTAGCTTCTCCTTACCTCTCTAAGTAAAGGGAAGCTGAGAATATTTCAGTACTTCGAATTTGCTGCTGCATGGGAACATAGTGGTACTTCCAAATGGGAGGTTCAGACTTCTCAAATGTGAAATTTGGTGCTTGTGTCACAGCAATTTCTTGCTCATCAACATGTTCAAGTCATTCTGCCTTTGAATGGGTGAAGTAAGGTATAATTAATGTTCCTATTGTTTCCAGTTGTTAGGAAAAGCAGACTGAGCCAAAAATCACCTGACTCTATTCTTGAACAACAGGAGATAGAGGAAATATATTCCTACACAATCAGACTAAATTACATGTGTACTTTGGCAGACTCCAAATGAATGACACTGAATCCTTAAAACTGTGACCATTAAATCAAGCATCAGCTTTGATACCATTAATGAAGAAATAATGTTTTGACGTTCATACCGTCATAAATTCTGACACTTGCAATTGCCCTCAAGTACCAAAATACCATTGTCATCTGCAATAATGTGCTCTTCAAAAATGTTGCCTCAGCTGTGTAAAGCTGGGTGCTTTGTGTTTGGAAAGGACAAGCATTTCTTGTTTGTGCTTTTATTTCCCATTCCTTGGTGGCTGCAGGTCCTGCTGTTGGAGCCCTCAGCTGTGCTTCAAGGTCTTGTGCAGTGACTGTCATGTGGGTCAATAAGGCTTGAGCTGAGCCTCCAGACCTAAATGGTGTGTTGGGCACTGACTTACATATTGATGTATGACTACTTCCTTTTCCATCCTCAGAAAGGGCTTTAATGCTGCTCTTTCTTTTGTTGGTATTGCCTTTTGTTCCCATTACATGGAGGACAATCCAGCCTGAGAAAGATAAATTTCACAATTTGTCTTGTCAGGCTCCGAGATGGAGTTTTCCGTTCCACTGGCCGAGCAGAGGAGCAGCGGGGCTGTGCCGTGGGTGGCTGTGCAGGGACCCCTTGCTGTTGTGTTGGGGTCTGTGTACCTGCCTCCCACACAGCAACCTGAAAATGCACCTCAGGAGCTCACACCTCCTTGGCTTGCTCTCTTTGTACCATTGACAGGGCCTGGCAGTGCTGCCTTGGGATGTAAAACCACTCAGTAACCTGCTTGGAAAGTCATCAATTATTAACGTGCAATACCCGCTCTGTGCACTTGCACTGCTTGAGGATTCATTATGTTGCCTTTTGGTTGACCTGACAAAGCTGTTCAGCGCTTTTCCTCTCAGTGCAAAGTCCTAGATTCAACTTTGCTCCTGGGACCATGTACTCCAGCTCTGGCCGACCTTTCACGGGAAGGCAGGAGCAGAACCAACTGAGAAATTACTTTCTGCAGAGAGTTAAACAAAAGTATAAAAAATATTTTGCTTGCTGAGAAGGGGAAAACCAGCAGTGATTATGCTAAAGGTAACAGGAATCTGGTTCACATTGCTCACTGCCCTTTACTGCAGCAGTTAAATGTGTGGTGGAGAAATCCTCTCGCTGTACAGTTGTTATTGTTGACCCATTTTCCCAACAGCTAATGGCTGAGACTGAATACATATTAAGACCCTTATAATTGTTAAATTTTGCCTGGCTGCACCGGGAATTCTGTGAATATTGTGAATCTGGCCCAGAGCTCTTTGCTAATCAAACACAAATTAAAACCAACCCAACTGACTGCTGTAAAAATATTGGTACATTTGCCTGGTAGATTTACAGCCTCACGTACTGAGAGAGCTTGAGACCCTCTCTTAAAATACATGGCCATATCTCCATTTTACAAGAATGGAAATGAGAGGCACTAAGGTCTTTAACTTGCAGCCACACAGCAGATGAGAATTGGCTGCTCCTAGTTTGAGGCTGGGAACTCTACCTTTGGTAAAGAGGTAGACATTAGCCAGATTTGCCGCAAGTTTTCTATATGTAAGAAGTGATTTGTAGTCTTGGTATTGCATTTCTTGCTTCAATAAATAGCTGTTTTCTGAATGCTGTATATTGGCGTGGTGCCAAAAAAGACCATTACAGGTTTTAATGCGATAACTTCCAGCAAAGAAATACATTAAAACTATATTTTTTTTTTTTTAGTTTACCTTTAAGAACATCAGGCGGAATAGTGCAGTTCTGAGGCAGGAATAAAGGGAGATATCCTGCATTTTCCTGAAAGTGCACATTGCATGCTGTCGATTGCCATTTTCCTTGTGCTACACTCAGCGTGGCATCCTATAGCACAATGTAAACAAAATTATAATCTTATCAAGCAGGCTGCTCCTACAGTGATGACAGCTACTTAGATTGCCAGAAGCAGGGCCAGAAAAATAGAGACCATTTGAAAGCAGCTGACAAATTTTTTTAGCAGTGTGGGTTGAAAGCGAATTATAATAAAGATTTCATTACTTGCTACTCCGAAGGGTCAGCACAGTGAGTCTCCAGCAGACCTCAAGCCTGGAACGCAGATGGGGTCAGTGACCTGACATGGCAATAACCTGGGGGTTGGGAAGACTCGTGGGGTCTAATTCTTCTTGGGTGTTGAGTGCACTGGGGTTGTTGCACCATCCAGTTGATGGGATGGAGTCACACTCTGCTTAGTCCAAAGCCAACCAGACAGCTTTGGGCTGACTGAGGACTCAAGAGGAAGGTACTCAACTGTTTTGATAAGTAAGGTGTGTCCTTAACTCACCTACATATTGAACTGGCTCTCAAAATACTGCTTAATACTTCTAACATTATGATTAGGGCTTCTGGTTTTGCTTGCTGCAGAAAGATTTGCCACACCAGGTCCCTGGTAAGAACCTGAAATTTAAGATTTCACCCATTTTAAAGATGTTTTTGGGAATAATGACCTTGTCCTAGGAGTTGAGATCTTTAACATCCCAAAACTTGTAACATCCCACAAAAAACTTGCTGCCCCATTCCATATCCATTGTGTTGTTGACCATTTTAAAAAGACCCTGGAGGTATGGAGTGAAATAGTGCTCCAGGGATGGCAACATCAGTTTTAGCAGGAACTGAGGAGAACTGCTCCATCACATGCTCACTTTTAAATATTCCATGAAAGGTCATGGCCCCAGTGCATTTTGTTTCCCTGACACAAAGGAAGTACATTTGAAGTTGGCTACAGAACTGTCTCTCTTGCTTGTAAAATGTTGTCTCTCTTATATATTTTCAGCTATTCCTGAAGTGTATTGCATATATAATTAAAACATTAATAAAAATAACAGCAGGAAGAGTTCATCAGCAATTCAAATACAAATATTTGTGAAAATCTGTCTTCTCCAACATGTTCCTTTCCCCTCTGACTGTTTTTTTTATTTTGGGTAAAAATATCATAAGCAACATTGCTTAACCATTTTCACAGCTCCAGTGTCTCTGTAGGATAGTAAATTTATTTAGCTATTGAATTAATTTACCATAGATCGTGCAAGCTCATTATTGTTGAGCACTTCAGAACACATCCCATGCATATTCAGGGCAGGGAAGGCTCCTATGTGGTGTTGTCTGTCCATTCCCACTCCAGCCCTGGGAGTTCACCTGTGGATTTGGGGGAATCCTGACCCTCCCCACTGCAGCTTGGCACGCACGGAGAGCACCAGGCACCTTTGTCACGCTCTGCTTTCTGAAACGTGCCTTTGGCTGCTCTTTGAAGTAAGAAACTTAACCACAGCTGCCAGAGTTGGGTTGCATTTGGGAAGGTAACTACGACATCCCACCTTCTATTTCCCATGATTTTGGTGGGATTTATGTACTTGCCTTACATTGGAATCCTCAGGATGTGGATTCATCTTTGCAAGAATCTTAAAAACCTTGCAGAGTGTGTCTACTTCCTGAGCTCATAGTGTCTCTTTTTAAAGAAGTGCTGTCCAGTGAGTTAGACTTTCCTAATTCTGGGTTATTGAATTTCCTCAGGATAGAATCTAAATTGCACTTTGCTCCTTATTGCTGTGATCTGTTGTGTGTCTGTGGCACGTGCTGTGTTCCTAAGGAAAACATTTGGACAGTGTGCAGCATTGGTATGTTGTTTTGAGTAAGGATCACAGAATCCAGCCAACAAATATGTCCAATGCATTGGTTGGAAATAGGTTCCCTTTCCAACAGATGGATTAAAAAAATAAAAAAAAGAAAAAATGAAAAAGTGAAAAGTGGCTGATATGGAGAGCACTGTTCACTTTCTTAGTTAAAAGGTCCCCTTTATTTGAGGTGGTCTTTTCTGTTTTTCTGTTTTACTAGTTTACTTTTCATTTTTTTTGTTAATGGATGAGTCCATGGTCCTGGAGAGAAAGGAAATCACTTTCTGGACAGAGTTCATCCATGGCCTTGTTGTGGTTTCTCTGCATTTCTTGACTGGTTTAGCATTTCACTAAGTTGAGTCTTTGGAGTACTCAGCTGTGAGGAGGATCTTTGTTTTAAGAATAAAAAGGATTGATTTAGAAACCTGGCTGTTGCAGGATGCTGAGCTCTAGTGCTGGCAATCCCTCTTTTGGGTTATCTCTTTTTGAAGGAGCATTGGATACAGCTGGACTCTTCCCCCCTTGCATTTCACTCCCAAGCCATCCGGGTTATATTAAACGACTTTGCAATGAATCTCATGCTTTAATTGTTTAAAAAGCCACTGTTTACTTCTAGAACAGAAAACCTGGGATCTCCCTGCAGGGCAGCCAGCCTGGCTCTGTGGAACTAGGCGCTGATTCAGTCCCTCCATAAGGAAGGCAGTTCTGCTGTTACTCTGTGTGTCGATTGACGTTAATCCCATAATTGAAGCATCCAGTTTTAGGATTAAGCTGATATTTATCAGCAAAACCCTGCTAAAAAAGCACAGATTTGTGGTAAATGGTGATTTAGACCAACCCTGCCTGCTCCTCCAACGCAGATCAAACTTTTCTGTATTTCTTGCCTCTTCACATCTCCAGCAACTCCCCGAACTCGGCTGCTGCTCTGCGGGGTAGGACTGGATCAGCTTGAGCAGGCATAGACTCAGAGTGTGAAAGAAAATAGTCTCTGAAATTTATAAGCAAATAATGCTACCAACCAGAAATTCAATTTGTAATAGCAACACAATCCCTTTCGGGAACAGAGAGGAAGTTTTTGCTAGCAGAACATGTGACTGTTGTGTGAAGTAGAAATTCCCTGGGCAGGAGCTTGGTCTGAAGAGGATGATGGTCCCAGTGCCAGAAGAGCAGTGCTTTTGCTGTTGGGTTTGTAAGTGAATTCAGCTTGTTCATAAGACCAGCTGGCACCAGGAACCTCAGAGGTTCCAGCAGGAGGCAGCCACCCCTTTTACTGCAGTGAAAGCAAAATTAGGTTGATACTATTTTATCAGAAACTACTTTAACTGTGTTTCTTGTTGTGACAGGGAATGTCAAACTGCTTATCTCTGAGAGATTGTTTTCTTCCATTCCTTACAAATATCTTTGATTTGGTGTGTGATGCTTCAGTACATTTCAAATGCCTTGTCTTTATATTTTCATATAAGTGATTTTCCCCTTTGTTTTCATTTAATTTCTGTTACTTTCTGATGCTCACAATATTTCCTTTCTAGTTTCAAAGGGAGCTAACTAGTTAGAGTGAATTATATCGCAAAATGGAAAAGAAATGTTAGCCAAGAGATGTATTGCTTTTTTTTTTTTTTTCCTTCTGGATATAAACCATTATCTTGTAGCACTGCAAGAATGTGAATGCTTGAAAAACACTGAGTCAAGCTTTATAAAACTCCTTTAAAAAAGAAGCTTTGCATGAGAGTTGAATATTGTGTGTTTCTTGGATATGGGTAGCGTTTTCTGGAGATTTGTTACTCTAGAACCCCTCTATAACAAACAGCAGGATTTGTGCTGAGAAAGGAGTGTCATCCCTTCAAAACTGCCTTCAGTTTTGGTTTGGGGTTGGGGTTTATTTTGGGTGTTCTTTTTGTTGTTGTCTGTATTGTTTTATCTGTTTTTCGCAGGCAAAGCTTAGGACTGCTGTAGGTTAAAAAAACTGGAAAGGGAGAGAAAGTAAATAAACCTTTGCTTTTTGATTTATTATGTTCATTTCACAGCTGTTTCGGTACATTCTGTTTTGCTCTTTTAGGTAGTCAGTTGGAAAAACAAATCTGGAAATTAGGCAAATGTGATTATAAAATGACACACAACTGAGAAAGTAAAGCCTGAGGAGCAGGTGAACTGCCTGAAACAACTTACTCAAGAGGATTTTTGGCTAATTTCTCAGTCTGACTCACTAAGACAATGTCATGTCCTGTGATTGAGTTTTAACTGAGGATGTCTGTCTCTGTGGGGTTTTTTTTGGGTTTTTTTTTCTTTTTTTTTTTTTT
>VYXB01009846.1:1808609-2051522 GCA_013397135.1 Pachyramphus minor | reverse complement strand
TTTTTTTAATTTTTAAGTGTATTTGATGTTTCTGAATGTGCTCCAGGGCTTCCTGGAGCTGAGGTGGAGTCTTGACCTCAGAGACAACCTTGCAAAGATAAAAGCAGCTTTAAGTCTCAATATGAGGCAAATATTGACTGATTTATGAGGAATCCTTGTGTCTTTAAGTTATCCTTTCAAAACACATTATGTCAGCATCAAATTTCATGGTAGGAGTAGTCAGTTTTAACCCCTTTTAGCTTTTCAAAGCTCCAATAAATCACTTTTGAATTCTATGTGACTCGTGAAATACAAGTGTCAGGCAAGTTAGACTCAAATACTGCTAATTTTATGGTTTCTGGTGATTCTCATTGTTTATGCCCTGAAATAAATGAATAAATGAAAGATAACAATCCCCAGTTACAGCAGAGGCCATCTGGGGTGAGAAACAGGTGATTCAAATAATTCTCATCTTGGATTTATGTTTTTAAATGAGCAATATTTCATGGAGTTTTGTGAGAGGGAGGAGAAAAGAGAGGCAAAGTTGAACAGAAATCCCAGTAGATGCTCTGAATAAGCAAGAAAATACAAAATGTGAAGCAGACTATCCATGCTCTCTTAGACAAAAACTGTTCTTGGAAGGGGGAAAGAAAGGATTTTTCAGCTGTTTTTATTGATGCCATTGTCTGGCTTTTCTTTCCATATCAGGAACAAATGTGACTTAAAGATGCAGCAATATGTGGTTCCAAGGCCTTCAGGGATGAATAGAAGTTGTGCAGGTGTGAAGCAAACATGAGCTGATGGGACGTGGTCACTGCCTGTTGCTCTGGAGCACATTGTAGGTCTTAAATCTCAAACTCCTTGGCGGGGACCACAGAGAGCTTCAGTGTCCCCATCCTGCCATGATATCCCTCCTTGCACTTAGTTCTGGTGATAGCGTGTCCGGGGCTGGATACAGCCATGCTGTAGGGATAAGTAGGCAAAGACCTACTGACCTGAGCTAAACCTTTGATTTTCATGGGTCAGGGACACACTGAGTCTGTTGCTGCTGCACAGAGGAATGTGACAAATGTGACACTGCTCAGCAGTTATGAAGGTGCTGTGAAAAACTGAGAATGGACCAAAGGCTCCTCCTTGGTAGGAGCCCACAGAACAGCAGCACTGCCAGAGCAGTGAAATCCCAGGTAACACTGGGATCAGGGAATCAGGAAAGCTGGGGCAGCCTCACTGGGCAGTTGCCAGAAGTGCTGACTAGAGATCAGTCACCTTACTGGGCTGTATTTTTTTCTTTGTGATGGTTTTTTCTATCACAACCAGTGTTGTATTTCATTAAGATTTATTGTGTAATAACAATTCTTGAGAAGCTGTGAAATTGAAGTTGCCCGTTCTGATACATAGTTGATAGACTTATCATTTGGAGTATGTCTCATATTAGAGGAATGAAATGCCAGTGTTGCAAAAAGCTAAATAAAAAAGCACTGAAATTTATTATATTCCAGTATTTAATTGTTGATAATGAATGGTGTGGGGTTTGGGTTTTTGTTTGTCTTAAATTAACTGTCCTCAAAACACAAATGTGCATGAAGAGGTATTGCATGTTTCTGGACTCTGAAAGACTCCCTGCTGCCAGCCTCTTGTCTCTGTATGGAGACACTGGATGTCTGAGGGGATGTGGAGTACAAGCTGCTTATTCTATTTCATGGCATCTCTCAAAGATATAAAACATGCTTTCATTCCAGAATTCAATAAAACCAAAATCATTTTAGCTCAAATTGAATTGTTACCACATCTGTTGCTGAATCATGTGAAATGGGTGCGACTGGCAGAGGCATTGCTGGATTTCCAGTGGAATTCTTCATCCCGCATCACGTTGACTGATGCTGAGCCATCTCCCAGACCTAAGCCCCAGCCACCAGCATACAGCTTGTGTTAGAAAACATCTGCTTGATTCTCCCGCACTGAAACACATCTAATTAAGTGTTAGAACATTTTGGCTGTCAGGCAGCAAGAACTTGGACAGAAATCCCTGTAACTGAATGTGCTCCCATCGGCTGCTGTAGGCGATTTATGGGGTTCTCTGTGATCAGTGCTTGCCAGAGTCTCTGGGGATCATCTAACTCAGGATGCAAACACCCATCCTGGCTGCACAGGGAGTAAGCCCAGATTTGAGATAACTCTTCTGTCCAAATGTGTTCCACCTCACCTCCTTTATCAGAATCACTATAATCTAAGTTTTCTTTTTATTCTGCCTATGTTCTCTAATTTTTTCAATTTCTCCTGCTGGAAAAGCCTTGTACAAAAAGGAAAGATGGTAGAGAGACTGAGGAAAAGACCTCAGTGAAAACTGAAAGTCGGGAAAAAAGTGTAATCAGCTGTTTGTGTTTTCCAATCTGGGTAAATATGTAGGGAAGAAAAAAGCCATGGGCTTCTCCAAATTAAGAAATCTTGTTCTGTCCAAAGTATTTTCATTTAAATATTTTTATTTGCCTTATTGTGGCGCAATAACTATCGTTTAATGTTAGTAAATTCTACCTATTCATCCCTAAGGGCCCAAGGGCTGTCGAATTGAACCTAAATTTATTTCATGGGGAGCAGAGCTTGAGAGCTGCATCTCTGGGCTAGCCCTACATTTCTGCTCTTACAGATTTCAGGAGCATGCTAATAGGATTAGGTACTACAAAGCTGTCTTGCATTCAGAATTAATATCAGAGGGGAGTGTGCCGTGGAACAGAATTTCCTGCAAAGAGTGCTGATAGCAGGAGCACAAACTCACCGTGAGATTCAACCAGCACGTTACCACTTACTGCTCTGAGCTTCCTCTTCCATCCCTTTGGATTGTTGCTATTCCAAACCCTCCTCCTTTTCACATGGCTCCTTGACTTCCTCCAGAAGATCCCCTTCAGATGGACACTCTTGACCACACACAGATGCCCTCGTGTCAGGGTGTTGTACATGTGGCTGTGTCGTGGGTTGTGATGCCTGAGGAGGAGGAGGAACTGGAGTGGTTGTGTAAACAGCGTGTGCTCAGTTTCTGAAAATACCCTCAGCTGGTGTTTTTACAAAAGTGTGGGGAAGCTTTGTCTCAGGCCAGTATGTTTCTTACAATGAGCAATATCTTCACTCTGCTGTTCCTCCCCCCCTTTTCTTTTTATCTATTTTGCACATTTCCACAGCACTTGAACCAGAAATGTGAAAATATCAATTAACATATGCTGGGTTAAAAATAGAGGAAAAATCAAACTCCTTGTAAGGATACAAAGCTGAGCGTCAGCTGACTGTGCTAATTCCCATTTACAGGGTCCATCCCAGCATCCCATCTCCAGCAGTGTCCATGAGCTGGGGGAGTATAAACGGGGAAGGCACATGTGATGCTTCTCCTCTGATGCTTCCCAGGCTCCAGCTGTTTTCAGCTCAGGGACTCTGTGCCAGGAGTGATTTCTGTGTAGATAGTAAGCATGAATAGATTTTTCTTCTGTGAACTTAATCTTCTCTAGCCTTAAGCCACTGTAGGCTTGTGACATCCACAGCTTCTCTTGTTAGGTACAAAAATCACCTTTGTTTGTTTGTGTTGGACATAGTTCCAGTTTGGTTTAAGGGGTCTTTGTGTCAGCACCAGAAAATTCCAAGAACAAGCTGTCCCCATCCATGCTGCCCATGTTCTATGTTTCCTTTCCCCCTAATGGTTCTTAGCATTTGATCTGCTGTCTTTTTTCCTTTGCCTTTTGGTAGCTCTGGGCTGACATTTCCGTGAGGCTATCCATTGTAAATCCAGGATTTCACTCCCATGCAGTTGTGGTTGGCTCAGAGTCCATCATTTCATATGTGAGGTTAGGATTGTTTTTCCCACATGCATATTTGACATTTATCTCTATTGAATTTCATCTGCCATCTCATATGTCATATCATTTCATAAGGTCCTTCTGCAGTTCCTCACAGTCAGCCTTTGTCCTCATTACCCTGAATAAATTGATACCAGCAAACCTCCTCCCCCTGCTTTCCAAGAGTATGTGGGAGAGTGTAGATCCCTAATTTGACCAGTGCAGGTGACAGGCTTTCAGTCCTGCTGGTCTGTGCATCTCCCTTGGTTAATTTTACTCAGTATTGTGTTGATAAATTCAGTATGCTGGGAAATGAATCGTTTGTGCCCTGCTTGCTCCAGTGGGTATTGTTTACAAGAACAAATTGTGGGAAAATGACTGCTAACATTTCAGCTTGCAGGGTGTTGGTGAATGTTCTGTTTGCAGGTGTTGGATGTTGCAGAAATCCAGGTTAATCAAGACATTTTATTATTCTTTTTTCTCTTGAAGAGGAACCCGGTAGCTGATGAGAATCCTCCAAAGTACAAAATCTCTTCCAGAGTGTTTTTGACAACCTGCTCTAATAATCTTGGATATTTCTGTTGATTGGGTAACAGGTTGTAGGTGTGTATTTAGAAAGGCAGTAAAGTGTAATAACTGAGTTGGAGGCACCTCCTCAAAAAGTTTGCTGGTCATAGTCGTAGAATAATTACACAGTCATAGAATAATTAAAGTTGGAGAAGCTCTCTAAGATCATCGACCATTCCCTCAGCACACCGCTAACCCATGTCCCTTAGTGCCACATCCACACTAAATCCCTCCAGGGATGGTGACTCCATCACTTCCCTGAGCAGCCTGTGCCAGGGCTTGACCACCCTTTCCATGAAGAATTTTTTCCTGATATTAAGTCTAAACCTCCCCTAAACAACTTAAGGTTGTTACCTCTTGTCTTGGCTACAAAGAGCAGAGATGTCCCTTTGCAAATTTGTGGTATTTGAGATTTTTCAAACTCAGAGGTTTCTTCCCTGCCCAAATCCCATGTCTCTTCCACTAAAACCAGGAAATTCTCTGTGAAAGATTCTTATTTGAGTCCAAAGGGGAAATGGTTTATGGTGATGTTCACTGGGGGGTTGTGTGCATATCTGAGTCCCTGAGTTGGTGAGTAGGAGAGAAGAGCCAGAAAAAAGGGGTCACGTAAAAATTTCCCTGAACTGTTCACAGTTTAATTTCTGTGGATGATATAAAAAGCAGCAATAAAGCCTAGAAAACAAGTGGAATGCCTCTTCTGATGATTGTGATATAGATGACTTGGAAGAAATCTGCCGTTGGTATTACACTGCTTTTCAAAATGGGCACAGTTGAAGTTGTAGCAGAAAGGCAGAGACCAAAGAGGATTTGATCAGGTACATGAATGCACAGACAGGAGTGGGAGCACAGTCCTGTGAAGCTCCTTTGCATTTCTCTCTTCTGCAACAGTAGCTTTTATTTCAGCTAACACAAAGCTTTAGTGGTTTTTGGCAGTATTTCAGGCAAATCTTCAGATAGGGATGAACTGTTCTTGAACCAAATCTCCAAAGGGTTTGGCACAAGTGTGCTCTCCCGCAATATGAAATGCAGATTTTTGTTCAGTATTTATATTTGAATAGACGTTAATGAATACCTAAAGAAAATCACCATCTCTCCTTTTCCTCTTGCTATTTGATTTCGCTTTGTCTCCTTAGTGCTTATGCAGATTGTACATATTGTACTGGGAAATCCTACCTGTTGGGGTTGGGGGCTGAGGGGGAAGATTCGACTCTGATGTAATGATGAAAAAACATTTGCTGATCAAGAGTATCAGTTTCAGTACTGAGTGTCTGATGATGATGCCAAACTGGAGGAAAATCCCTCCCTTAATTTGTTGTTTTTACTCTGTGAGTCTGCTATCAAATACCACATTGTGTGAAGTTGTTCTACAGGTACTCTTTGGAGGAGATAGAATGGTTTGGGTAGTAAGGGACCTTAAAGATTACCCAGTTCCACCCCTTGCCATGGGCAGGGCCACTTTCCACTATCCCAGGTTGCTCCAAGCTGTGTCCAACCTGGCCTTGAATATTTCCAGGGATGGGGCAGCCACAACTTGTAGAACCGTGTCAGCAAAGCAGCTGACATCACAGGATGACTAAATACTTGTGACTCTTCTTGGCTTTGCTGAGTCAATAGATTTATTGCTCCTGTATGTTCTATAAGGATGGTTTTTTCAAACCACCTGTCAAATTGTACATCCTTGGAAAAGATTAGCCCTGCAGAAGGGATGCCCCAAGTTTCCTCTAGAATTTCCACATCACACTGAGTAATGAGTCTTTATTAATGAAAAATTGAGTTTGTTTCATTCCCTGTCACGTTTGAAGCACAGGGATATTTTTCCTTCCCTAGGACTGGTTACATTTTAATGCATGTATTCAAAATTCAAGTCCAATCTGAAATGACCTGTATCAGCTATGATATAGTCAGGGGAAAGCATCAAAACATGATGCATTGAGCATATTTTACATTCCTAGGCTAACAGCATCCTTGACTTGATTTTATGCAATACATATATCCAGTGTTTGATTTTGATGAGAGGGTATGTAGATGCAGATGTACTTCTCTGTGAATATATTTTGGCAGTGGTAACACATACATTGCTTTAATTTTGGATGCAGAAATCACATTGATGATTTTTTAAGCTGTGATTAGGAAAACACAGCTGAAGGGGTCATGGAAACTGTCAATAATTACTTTTTAGAGTTTAACAGAGAAGAAGAAAAATTTTTATAAAGCAGACATTGCATGGTAGGTTTCAAAGTATTTCAGTGAGTCTGGTAGATTCTTTATTGTTTATTAATAATAAACAAGTTGTTTATTAATGGACAAATGAATTTTTTATTAATCTCTTTGTGCAGTTGGACTGTCAGATACATAAAAATAATTTTTTTACAATTAACTACATCTGAGTTTTGTGTCTCAGAAGGTGGTGCAAATATCCTCATAGGCTGCTATTTAGGCCTGAAGTGAAAAACAAAATAACATGCAAAAAGAGAGTAATTAGAAGCTGCTTGTTTGCTTCCAAATTTGTAATCAGATTCATAACTCCTGCTTCAAATGGATGGAAAAGCTTTTTTTTTTTCTGCAAAAGTAAAAAATAAATATTTATCATATCAAAACCATTCCAATGTTTCCCTGAGCACACCAGGATTAGAAGACAGAGCTTTGTTGCTAAAATGAGTCCCTCAATGGCTTCCGGAGCAGAAAAGAGATACAAAATGATCTCAAAGCAAAAGTTATAAAGAAACACCTTATTAACATGCAGACTTCAAAAGGGATGTTTGAGGATAACTTGAGACATCTGTAAACTCTAGAGCACACTGTGAACCCTTGGAAACCTTGTAATGAGATTATTTTAGTGCAAACCACATTTTGTGGCACTAACAGAGATTTGATGGAGAATTTTAAAACTTTCCAAAACCAAGAAAAACGTCAACTCGAGATAACTCAGTGTTAAGCCCTGGGCATGAGGTCTCCTAGTCCCCTGACCCATTCCCAAGAAATCGACTGCCTAGGAACTGGGAATTGACTGGGGACTTTCTCCCCTGTGTCTCCGGCTCATCCTTTATCTGCTTCTGAATGGCAGAGCCTCTCGCCATTGGAAATCCAATTACAGTTAAACAAAGATTCACCTCAGTGCCTCGTGGAAAGCTTTGAAAAATGTTTTCCTTAAAGACAGTTCTGCCCACATCTGTCTGAGTAGGGAGCTGAGGCTTTCTGAAGGTTTTAATGCTGTGTCTCCCCCTCTCCTGAAGCAGGATATTGGCCAATCCTGACATTAGTGTTCATCTAGACCGGACCCTTTATAGCTCCAGGGGCCGTGTAGGTCACACTCTTAATGCCTATTTCCTCATGAGATTGGCTTAGAAGGTTGACTTCATTAAAATGAAATGTTTTCTCTTTCCCTTTAGTTTTGTGGTCTGGTTTTCTCATTGTGTCATTTCAGGCCCTCTGTATTCAGGATTTTCTCTTCCTTCCATGCATCCCTCTTTTAAAACCCAGAAGGTAGAAAATCACTTTGACTAAAGCTGAGATTCTCACATTAGAAGGAGAGATTGTCCAGCTTTTCAAAATAGGTGATTATATAAAGTATCAAATACTATGAGAATGGGATTAAAAACCCACGAGGGCCGATATGGAGACAAATGATAATGAACAGTGGGAAAAGACAGTGAGTACAAATACAGTAATGGATAGCAAATGTCAAGAGTTCAGCATTCAATTTTATTTCCCTGTTTTTATGAGCTAGTTTTTTATTATATATGTCATGGGGATTGTGTGTATGTGGCTAAGGGAATAGCTTAAAAGGTATATAGAGGAAAGAGTTTAAGGGTCAGGGTAATCAGAGAAATTTGGGATGAAGACTGAGATGGAGCCAGGGGAATGAGCACCAATAAGACAAAGGGGATCAGAGCGTCAGGCTCTTTGGGATGCTACAGCATTTCTCGAAATTAATGTCTGGCAGCTTCCTCAGTAATTTCAGGAAGTTGGTGCTTTGTCACCAGGAATGTTGCCTCAGTGTATACTAGAGGTGGATCCAAAACTCTCTTCCTTCCATGGATGCAGTTTCTCAGCATATTCCTTCAAAACCAGAAAAAATCCTTACCTTTGTGTCCATGCAGCTCCTCCTTTCCTCCTTGTCGAGCTGGCTGGCAATTTTAGGGGTGAGAGCTGATTGTGATGACTGGGGCTAAAGCACAGTAAAGATTTTCAGCATATTGCAGCAAAGAGAAATGTTTTCCTAATTGAGAAGAGTGTCAGGAAAGCAAAGATGTTCCCCAGCATCCCGCTAAGCTGTAGACACCACCAGTGAAAAGAATTCCCAAATTTCACATGGTCACTTTCTAATGCTGTGTTCATGAGCTGCTTTTGCAGCTCATGGATCCCAGTAGTGTTCGAGCTGTTTCCAGCTGGGTGTGGACACTGTAGAGTGCTCCAGTTGTACTGTGGGCAACTGCAGTCAGGTACACTGTGTTATCTCCTGACTTGGTGATTCAGTTTTGCCCTTTTTGTGTTTTTAAAGTTCATTCTGCCTTTTCCTTAGTTCTTCTCATTAATGACTGCCAACGTGCCCACGTACAGCCTGTCCTTGATCTGTGTGCCTGAAGAGGATGAGTCATGAATAGCAGAGCTCCTGCAATACGGATTGACCCATAAACCCTGGGCTGGTTTTAGGATTAAAACCAGCTTCTGACAAGATTGTGCTTCTGCAGCTCCTCTTGGCCACCTCTCCTCAGCCTTCTGCCCTCTACTTGGCAACTTTTGAAGCGCTGCTGCCTTGTGCCTGATTTAGGATTAAAAATGTGTCGTTTCTGGCCTTTCCTTATCCTCTGTTCTGGCTTATATGGGACGGAAATGACCTATGGCTTGTTTGAAAGTAGGCTTTTAGAAGCGGGATGGCTGTGACATGCTCTGCCAAAGTGATTGCAGGTATTTAGCAGGGAGTATTTAGTCTGGAGTTCATGCACAGAGAGGCCAACGGGGAGAGCTCCTTCCTCAGGTTTGAGACTGGGCTGATTTGATATTGTGGGTTCACGGACCCCTGGGCAGTTGCTGTGAGAGTATTCCCAAGCACATCCATACCAGGGCTCTGCAAAGGGTGGTTGCGCTGTGGAGTGGGAGACTCTTCCATTACATCTTGGGCCTCATTCCTGCTCCTGCAGTGACCTCCTTGTCAAATGCCGTCCATTTAAAGATTCACAACAAGATTTGGCTTAACTGCCAGCTTTGCAGCAGCAACCTGCTCTCCAAGAAATCAAGCTGTGTGCTGTCTGCTCCATCAATCACTACCAGCCTGTGCTGACGGGGAGGATTCAGGATGGAGGCTTGGCTGGAGATCAGGCAGCTAAAACATGGGAGAGGGCACAGCACTGCCCTGTGCCAGCACAGCAGTGTGGGCTCTGCCCTGCAAATCATGGGGGAGAGGAATTTCCACTCTTTGTTAAGAAGGTCAACTCGTGGTTTTGTTCAGGCATTAATTTTCCCCATTTTTGGACTATCCTGTCTTTTAAATTAGCATTTGATAACAGCGGCAACATTTGGTTGTTGGGGTTTTTTTTAAAATATTTGGGAGGACAAAGTTTTGGAATTGACAGCTTTGTCAGCGCTACTGTTGGGGCAGCATTGTGTCTTCATCAACAGCCTCATGGATGCCTTAACCAGAACAACACATGTCATCGTGTCTGCTTTCCCCTCTGCTGTACAGGCTCTATTTACCACATGCATTCCATGTTGCCTTGCATTACACAGCAGTTATGAGACTTCCCACAGTTTGGAGCCATCCTATATGGCCGGCAGCTCAGTGAATTAAAGGCTTGTCCAAACTCTCCGTGGTTGTTTTGAAAAGTCAGGGTGTGACATGGTGTTACACGTTCTCGCTGCCAAGACGCGCCGTGTGTGTCACACACACAAAAGAGCTGCTGTCCCCTTGCACATTCTGTTTGCTTTCACACATGACTGGCTGAAAGAGGAAAGGGTGAAAATGCATCATCATCAACCGATCTTCAGAGCTGGGTGAGAAACATTTCTTCAGTCATACATTTTGCAGGCTTCATAAAAGTTCTTGCTTTTGGAATCAGGATTGATGACAACGTTGGAGAGTGGAGAAGTCAGAGCAGCCTTTCAGGGGAACAAGAACCACCACCCAGCAGCAGTAGTTGATGCATTAACGTCTATCATGGAAGGCAGGGCTTGGATCAGGTAGACCTGACGTTTTGCAGGGAAAAGCCATCAAGGCAGACAGTTATTCCCATTTTTGCAGGCCTGTCTACAAAAGCAGAACCAGTGGCATTAAGATCTGCAGTAATGTTGCAAAATTGTTTCCTCTTATAAAGTGAAAATGAATTAAGTCATACTGTGAGCAGTATCATGGTCAGTGCCTCGTAATGGAAAAACAGCAAATAAAAATTACTCCTCCAGCAATGATGTGTTAATGTCTTTTTAGTACCAAATAAAATTTTGATAGTTATCACTGATGTATTTTTTTAATAATTGACTGGGATGCTCAATACTGCTATGTATAATTTAGGAATCCAATTTATTGACAAAGTCAGGAAAAAACCACCAAAATAAATAGACACAAGAATCAGTTTAATACAATTCATGGGGAGGCATCGTAACTTCACAGCAGGCAAAATACAATAAGCACTACTGTAACCTTTTAAAATAAGGATTAAGCACAAAACCTCCCAGCCTGTCCAGAGTGGAGCATGAGATGGTGTGGAGGCTTGGATGCCTTGGTTCACAGCCTGGGATCTCTCTGTCCATCCACAAGAGCTCTGTTTTGTTGACCACTGTTTTTTCAATATTCACTTGAGCTGCCCTCAGTTCCCTTCTTGAAATGTCTTTCCTTCTGTGTACTCTTCACAGTATTTTGAGAGGGCTCTTCCATAGTGGCAAGGCTTCCTTCAATCCTGTTCCTCTTCAGCAGCTGAGTCTGTTTAGTGAGTTTATTAATTACCGTGTTGGGCTCATTGAAGTGAATACCTCATTTGAAGAAACCTCCTGGGGACTTCAGCAAACACACACGTACTCGTTAGACTGAATGATTTCCACTTGTAGATCAGCATTTTGATAATAAACACTTCATAATCTTAAGGAAAATGGTGCAAGTTGAAAGTTAGTATTTAGTTGAGGGTGGGGTTTTTGAATTTTTTTTTTTTCCTCATGGCATCAGTGTGGTTATTAGATCTACAGCTATGGGTCATCAGATAACCAGGAAAATAATTTCTCACATGATTTCTGCACTGTGCTTAAAGAAATTCACCTCTTCTGTCTTGCTGGTTCATGCAGCTCATTAAATGATGCTTGGCTTAGCTGTTGGCAAGTCAAAATATAAAGGGCCATGCAATTAAATGTAGTTCTGAATTTCCTCACCTTACAGCAAGGGCACAGTAACAGTGCCTGATGTGGTTTAGCACTGGAGCTGTGCAGGAAAGGTTCAAAGTCAAATAAAACTCTGAATTGGGTCTCCTATCTGGCTTTAAAGTTGGGATTAAGGAGGTGACCATAAAGTATGTTGGTGTGTTGGCCATGGTGTCCAGGAAGGCTGAATGTGGAAAGATTTTGCAGATCCTTCTGGTGCAGTGATAGGTCGGATAAAAAAATGGAAGCATTTTAATTCAGCCAGGTAAAATGCCTCTGTCTTGGGCTGTGCCCATTTTATGGACTGCAGCAGGCACAGGCAGGTTGGCTCATTTGCAGCAGGTCTGGAGTCAGGCTGAGGCTGCAAGATCCAACTTCCCTCCTGCCTCTGAATGAGCTGTCTGTCACAGTCCTTGACTGCTGAGATGCTGTAGCCGTTTGGTTAATCCCTTGCAGGGAAATCTACTGCAACAAATCTACTGCAATGTTCTTGCTTACTGCTGGAGAGAACAGTCCCAGATGTTTTTGTCTGAGATGAGGATATTTGTTTAGACTGTTGGAGCAGTAATTTCTCTCCCCAGGGATGAGCAGAGCTATAGGACTGAACCCCAGGTCACGCCATGGATCAGCCTCCAACTTCCCACTCTAGATTTTAAAAGCTAGAGAGGGGAGCCTAAAACCCAGCCGGGTAGCTGGAGGCTGGGAACCCTCCTCTGCTCTCGTAAGAGGAGACTTGACACCTCTATTGAGTTTCTCTGGGGGCACTTAAGGCAGAGTTTATTTACTGTGTAACATGGTAGTTTAGTGTGATTCCGGCTTGCTTCCTAATTAGTTCCACTAATTTATTTGGAACAACACTTCCTCCCTTTCTGTTGAATAACTGGATTTGGGTTCTGGGAGCACCTCTACTCCCTCATTTAGCTGTTGTACACTTGCAGGATGCTGTGCTTGCTCTCTCAGGCCCATGTTGGAATAACTATTACCTTTATAAGCACTTTACCTTAGAAATGCCCAAAGACCCTTTTAGAATAATTGCTGCAGACTTTGTGTGGACAGAAGATGTTGCCCTGATCCGTTTGGAAGCTGTGTGTTCCTAAGGAGCTCAAGTGTGGGGCAGTCGTTGGAGCACAGGGGTTCCTGGGAGCCTGACCTTCAGGTAGATGGTGACAAGGGGTGAAGTGAACAGCCTGACCCTTGGTGAGTTGACAGCAGAGCGGTGGAAATGCCCGACTTCTAATTTCAAAAGTACACAGACACACCAGTGCACTGGCATGTCCTGCGACAAGATGATGCCTTGAACTTATCCTATTCCTCTGTGTTTTTAATGGCTGCATCAACCACTGGGAATAGTCTGGTTTGGTCACTGTTTCTATGCTGTTTTTCTGCCAGTGTGACCATTAACTAGCCTTGACAAACATATACATCTGCATTTCACTGCATACACATACCCCGTATGGTTCCACAGTTCTGTTGGGAGCATCCTGGGATTCAGGAAGACCAAATTCCCTTTGTGCCTGTGCATTCAGCTGCCTTCATACCTGCACTGTGTGAAGCAATACAGATGAGTCTGTAGATAATTCCAACAATTGCATTCATTCATTTTATTTCTCATACTTCACTAATTAAATTGTGCCTGATATAATTTAATCTATTTATTGGCCTTAATTCAATAAGACTATTCAGTAAGATAGAATCAGAGAATTTTTGTATGCTTAAACTGTCTTCTGCTCCATATCCTGCTGCCTGCCGACCTGTTCTCTCTTCCCTGCCCCTTCCCAACCTTGCTTACTCTCTGCTTATTTATCACCTTTAAAAATTATGTACTTAATTCTGTAACATATGCACAGTTGTAGCTAAAACTCTAGCTTGAGAGCAATTTGTACAAAAGCAGACTTGGTACTGAATATTCCTGTGCAAGTGCTGCTTGTCTGGTCTTTTCCATGGACAGCTGGCTGTAACCTTTGGGATTTTGGTAGGTGAAGTGGAGTGCAAGAGAGGGATCACACAGGGACAGATATTGCTGTGCAGCAGTTACCTCTTAGCAAGGCGCACATGTGCTTGTGCTTGAGGTTAGAACTCGGCACCAACGGCTCAGGGAACAAATGTGCAAGAACTGACCTCATGAATCAAATAATTCCTTTGGCAGAGTCACTTGCTTCACTTTCCCATCACCTTGGGTGTGCTCAGAGCAAAGAGAGCCCACGGACACTTCACCAGTTTCCCGTCCCTGTTCCATACAAATACACACCTGTACTGTGCCACACAGATGTCTTTGGCTCAAATATCCACGTGGATGTCTTTAACCTGTTTAACTTCTCAGAGTTTCACAACAGGATATAGTACATTATGGAATGTTTTTCTAGTGAAAATGGTATTTTCATTTGGTCTTTTTCCTTTTGGCAAAGGAGACTTTCCCCCCTTCCCCTTGCTGTGGAGCTGAAGGGCACTGCAGGCTGCTCTGCCAGAGGTGCTGCCTGTGTGAGAGGAGACATGAGGTAATCAGGCTGGCACAACAGTAGGCTGTTATTTATGAAGCCAGCCCTTTTCTAACTTTTCCTTTGTTTATGCAGTGTGATTTCAATGTCATAAATACTGAAAGGTTTACCACAGAGAGATGAGAACTTCCCTCATTCATCTCTGCAATTAAACTTCTGCCCACGGTGGCTTTTCCTTTTAACTACCTTTTAGGATGGAGTCCAGGATTTCAAGAGGTTTCACTGACTGAATTTTTTTAATGAGATTGAAGAGCTTTTGAGGGAATTTTGAATAGTATTCAATTTTCTGTTTTCTTTGCAGGTTTAGGCTTTATTTTTCAGCACAGTCCTTGGGTTCCTGAGTGACTTCAAACAAATTCTTTTTCCGTGGCAGACATCCACCACATCTGTACCAGGATAAACCTTGTTATTGTGTTTAACTGTCTTTGAAGTGTCCAGTGTTGTATGTGAGCTACCCTAGAGCTGGATACTCTCCCTGTAACTGCTCAGCTGCTCCCTTTCTTTCTGGCACAGTCTCTGCAGCCTCTGGGCTTGTCCTGGAAATGTGTCACATAATGACAAATATTTTAAGGAAAGGAATCCTGATTGAGTTTTTCTGCAAAGAATGGGGAAAGTTACTGCATGATAAACCCAAGAAATGCTGTGTGGTGATTATATCAGCTGTAGGACAGAAGGTGCTTTAGTTCCACTAACAGAGCTCTATTAATTGGGGTTGCTTCAAGCCTGGACCAATGTATGCTGGAAAGAAGGATATACAGCAGTGAATTTCAGACTTCCCTGGAAGAAGCAGGGTTTTCTGCGGAAGGGCTGGCACTTATATTCCTTTTACCTGTCCAGACTTTGGTACTCTCTGTATTTCAGTAAAGTGGATGTGATGTTACGTGCCAGAGCCAGCCATGGTGTCCTAAATGAGACTTATGCACAGGAGAATACCAGGATGCTCCTGACTGTAGAGCTCTCCAAGCTCTTTTCTAGTTACAAGGGAGGGCACAGCTCAGCCCTTCACCCAGGCACTGATGTGAGCAGTTCCTTGGCAGGGACTGAAAAAGAAAGTGAGAAAGATTGAGGTGTTAGAGTGACACTTCCACAGCTCTTTCCAGACATCTTTATCTACAGACCCCACAACCACAGAATGGTTTGGGTTAGAATGGACTTTAAAGTTCATCTAATTCCACCCCCTGTCATGAGCAGGGACACCTTCCACTATGCCAGGTTGCTCCAAGCCTCATCCAACCTGGCCTTGAACACTTCCAGGGATGGAGCAGCCACAGCTTCTCTGGGCAACCTGTGCCAGGGCCTCCCCACCCTCACAGAGAGGAATTGGGATTTTAAAGATTTGTGCTGGAGGGAAAAAACCCCAAAAAAACAAGCTGTCTTTGGACTCTCAGGTGACTGAATTGTTCCTTTCAGTAGCAGTCACAGATTTTATGGGTGAATTTTATCGCGAAGAGGAACATAAAGAAAATCTGTGGTCATTGTAGAGCTTTAATTGTTTTAAGCTGTAAGTATGATGTTGCAATAGCAAGAGGAGCTGGCATGAATCAACCTACTCTCATTTCAAACAGCTGTTTAATGAGAGCTTCTTGTAAGATCCCCTGTTAAGAATAGGCCATAATGAGTATGATGAAACCACCTCATCCTTGAAAACAAATTCCTTTTCGTGGCTTAATTAAAAGTGCTCCTAGTAATTCTGTGAGCATACATGATAGCTTAAGAAAGCCTCTGTTTTAATTTATATAAAGAAGTCTCAATTAAGAAGCAAAATAGATAATATGTTGCTTTAATATTATATAGTAAAACCTAATCTTATTTCTGAACTACTGTTATCTTTCAGTCAAATACTGTGTATGTCTTAACAGTGTAACAGATTTCCCTACCAGACCAGCATGACAGCCACATCCGGTCTTACTGGGATGGAAAAAATAGGTGAAGCCGGAGAAACTGATTTGGGCATGTTTATTGGTGAGGTTTCTGGGGGAAAGATTTAGAGATGACAGAGCCTTGTTCCCTATTTAGGCCCAGCTTTCCTAGGAACAGGCAGCACTAGTTAAAGCTGAGCAACAGTGCAATTTGGCCAACATACAACAGCAGTGAAATGAGCTGCAGGTTGGGTTTGTGTTAGTTAACAAGAAGCTGGATCACCAGCAGCTGGTGTGGACAGAGCAGGTATGTCAAACCTGCAGCTGGGCTGCTTTGGTGAGCTATCCCTGCTGCCCCAGTGTGTGTAAATCCAGGTGTAGGAGAAAAATTCCTGCTCCACACCGCTGGCAATTCCTGTGCCTGTTCTTCATGCTCTGCAGTTGTCTCAGTGAAACATCATTGTCTGTTTGTAGTTTTTCTATGAAAGATGCTAATTAAAGACAGAAATGTTGGTTTGAGAGAAAACTGCCAAAATGAGTATTGTAAAAAAGCAACTGTTCCTTTTTGCATTTGTCTTGAATTGCTGTGCCCTTGGGAGAAGCATAAAGATATGAGTCCCTCATGCAGGGATATCCTGGCTGCGATACCTGAGGAGGACGGGCAAGGAAAGCAGATTGTTTCCATACTGCTTCCTTTGTGGGGCTCTCTCCTGACATACTGAAAAATCAGTGAGTAAGTGGCACTGAAATGCTGTCTGTGTGCCAGTGGAACAGAGTGGTTTTCATCATGTGAAGGCACAAGAAACAAACCTTGAAGTCCAGTGGTGACTTGGTCGATATTGCAAAGCCCTGACCTCCAGCACTGAGACACAAAAATAGATATTGAGACAACTGAGCAATTGAGACACCAGAATAACAATTTTTGTTAGCAAAAGGATTGTTAAAATAATTAACTACTAAGAAGTCTTTTTATTTCCTATTAATTTTTGGTTTGCCTTCCAAATGATCAGGCTTGACACCTTCATGGCTGACTCTCTGCTCTCCATGCAGTGTAGAACCCTGCTACAACCTATCTTCTCTCAGTTCCACCAATACTGCAGACTCTTAATTTTTACTGATTTTTTGTTTTCCTTACAAATCTGCCAATCACACTAAACAATTTAAGTGTGATCTGCCTTTCTCAAGCTCTCCTTCACACACAGCTGCCCCCCTGTCTTTTCTTGGTGGGTTGTTGCAGATGGATTTGCTTTCATGCTAGATGGGAGATCAAATACTTTAGCAGAAACTGGCCCTGGTAGCATTGTTTGCAAGTTTTATTAATTGCTCATTGATGGTGCCTTGGTTTGCTGTTAGTCCGTTATTTCCTCTAAAAAGAGGTATATTTGCTGTATCGAGTGATGTTCATAATTGCCCCCCTACTTTGCCAAAATGCTACTTGTGAGAGACTAAGAGATTGCAAATGTCAAGCGTGGGACCCAGGAGGACAATCTACCAGTCAATGCTGAAATGATTTGAACTAGTGAACTCTTGTTAAAACTGTTAATTGCTTTTTTAAAAACACTTAATGGAAATTGCCACGTTTAAGTAGTCCATAAAACTGTGATGACACCAGCCTTAATCAGGTGTCACAAAAGCACGTACATTATAAGCTACCTGGCCTGATAACTTTGGCGATGGAAATCAGTCATGACAGGCTGGTGTTTACAGTCCTGGATCTCTGTGGAAGAGAATAATTTATTTGTTTTACTTATGAAGAGACTCTTCTCTGAACTGCACCTTTATGTGCAATAAAGCTTATTGGAAAGGATGACCCCAGGAAACTCAGATGTCTGTAGGGTGAAGTTGTGCTGCCTGGTTTTGAATATTTCATACTGGAATATGCTGATTTGTATGGTGACCTTGCTGCAGACTCAAAATAATCAGGGAGAGCTGAATGAAAACTATTGTGTTTTGTTTCCTGGTCTGTTTGATTGATTCCAAAAGGCAAAATGCTGCAGGGAGGGAACTCTGGTGCTGGGCAGTGAAATCCTGTGCATTTGAGGTAATAAAGTTACCGGGGGCCAGATTTTACAGAATAACAGATGTTTATGGGACATGTATTTTTTCAAATGTCAAATGAGTTAACTGCAAATCTCACTGAAAGCTTAGATGGGGACTTTATTCGTGATGATACTGGAGATGTGTATTTGCCTCTTCAAGCCTCCTGGGGAGTCTGATAAAGAGTGTAGTGGGAATAACCACCCTTCTTACCTGGATTGTGTATCAACACATGACCCACAGAAAAAGATCTCTGGAAAGAAGAAAAGATAGGAGCAAACATTAGGTGAAGGTGTTCATGTGGGAGAGGAACCTTTAGGTTCCATGTATCCAGGTCGAACTCAGACTCTGGCCTGCAGCTGCTCAGAGGCTGGTGGCCTCACTCCCTATATCCCCATGCAAGGGTGTTCCTGTCCTCAAACCTTCCAGAAAAGGTGTCATTAATTTCTGTGCTCCTCGGCAGTCTCAGAAGAGGCCTAAAAACAGAAGTGGCCCAATGAAGTGACACACTTTCTAGCCCCTTGCAATGGGCCGTTTAAGGACACAGCAGCTTAGTAGGGCACTGCATCAAACCTTAGAAACCTGTTCTGTTCTTCAGGTTGTTGTTTGCTATCCATCCCCTTGCTCTTTTCCTTCACATGTCATACTCACATATTTGTTATACATTTAAAAAAATAAATATATGTAATCACTACCCACTTGTGCTAGCAGCAGGATTGCCAGAATGGGCTATTTTAAGTAGGGTGTTGGTGACAAACATTGGTATAAAAATGCTACAAATCATCCACCCCAGCATTTCCACCTTCATGTCATGTGAAATTTCTGTAGTACTATGATGATGTTCCTTTTTTTCTGTACTTCTTAAAGTTTTATACTGGCTCTTGCCACAAGTTATTTGAGGTAACTTAAGGATATAACCTTGAATTTCAGTGATCTCCCTGAAAGACTTCACAGAAACTCTTCCACTTCTTTTGGCATAAAAGTTTAGTTTATTCAAGCAATAGGATTTACTGACAGGGCTTATTTTGAGCAGAGCTTCGGAGGCAGAAGAGGGTGCAGGTGGTCCAGCTTTCTCATGATAGAATGTTTTCAAGAAACAAAGTCATACTGAACTTGCTGAAGTTAAATGTCTGCATTAATGGGATCTCAGGAGGTTTATTGCATAGGGAAGATTTCTTAGACTGCCAGTGCCGTCTCAATTTGAAGTTGTCCTTGGTCAGAATACTGAGCTACTTTTGCCTTAATGGTGTACCCAGCTTCACACAGAGAAGGGGGACTCTGTTCACTCTGAGTCAGCAAAATATGTGAATAAAACTGGTAAAAACTTAGGATTGTAAAAACTACCTTTTCAGTTCAAAACTGCATTTTAGAAAGCCTATACATTTTCAGATGAAGAAATTCTTCCCTGGGAGGGTGGTGAGGCCCCGGCACAGGTTGCCCAGAGAAGCTGTGGCTGCTCCATCCCTGGAAGTTTTCAAGGCCAGGCTGGGCAGGGCTTGGAGCAACCTGGGATAGTGGAAGGTGTCCCTGCCCATAGCAGGGGATTGGAACTGTATTATCTTTAAGGTCCCTTCCAATCCAAACAATTCTAGGATTCTATGACTGAACACTGTCACTCTGTGGAAGTCTGTTCATCTCCGTGAGAAATTCTTTTCCATTTCTTATCATTTGTTTTTGTTTTGCCTTTTATTGAGGGGATGAAAAAGAGCTTATGGTGCTGATGCCGCAAAATAATTGATGGGCTGTCAGAGAGAGGTGTGCACTGAAATGACTTGTGCTGGAGCAGGTTTGGAGATGATATGAGTTACTACCCGATGTTGGTTTGTACCTTTGCTGAATGTTGGTTTGTACCTTTATCCTGAACTTTCTCACAGCTGCTGTGCAGCAACTCTTTGCTTCTTTGAATCTGTGAAATCACGTAAATATAAGTAAATATGATGTAAGAAGTAATAGGTCTTTATTACACTCGTGAAATTTTGTAAAACCATATTTACCTGTGATCCTGGCATTTTCTACTATTATTACTTTTTAAAATATAAACTCTAAATAATGCAGACAGATTACCAGCAGAGCTAAAGGTAATTTGGGCTTGAAAATCCCTTTTTTTTTTGAGGCAGCTGTTTAAATGATATGTTCTTAGTCTTCGTTCTCCAAAGGGAAATTTTGTCTCTTCCAGTCAGGGCAATAAATAAAGGTGAAAGAACGACCATGAAAACATCCCTGAATTATTAATTTGCCAGAAACACTCTCTCAGAAAACAAAGCCTCTTCAGGATAGTGTAGGAATGTAAAATACTCGTTATTCACCAAACACATAAGGATCTGCACAGATAAGTAATGCAGCTTGGCCCACAAACCTGACATCAGTGACAGAGTTGAACCTGGTTTTGAAGGCTACACTAGTGATTCTAAAAAATAAAATATATCTAGCTCAAGGTGTGCCTTCATTGTAAGTCAGATGGGGAATACCTGTGTTATGAAATGTATATGCTTTCCTTTTGATGTAAACAGGAAAAAGCTGCTATTGTAATGCTTGCCCCAAAGATTAAAGGCTGCAATCAGGAACGTAACACAAGCCTTAGGAGTCCCAGTCCCTGCTTCTGCAACCACATATCCTTTAACTGTGGGTATCTTTAAAAATTAAAGGTACAGAAGAGAGGTGAAATATTAACGCTGGATCGTTTACTGTATCCCAACAGTTCAATCATCAGTGCTGGAAAGTCAATATTATATTAACTTCAAAGTAGTCTCTACTGAAGTTCTCCAAAATGATGGAAATTCAGAGGTCCTAGTTCCTAGCTGTGCATTTGGCTGCTTATGAAATGTCATATAAAAAGGATGTTTTGATAAGAAATCATTCCCACTATTTTCCCAAAGGCAGCAGGTCGGTGTTACATCACAGTTGCTTTCAGAATAGAGTTTACTACAAAGTGTGGGGTATAAATTGAAATAGTATCGACATGAGGTGGTCAGGTAGGAATCAGGGCTCCATGATTCCAATTAGAAATTCTTTGAATATTTCTCACATTGAATGTCAGCAATAATTTCTGAATGTCTGTCAACAGATGACTTCCCAGAAGGTGTTGGTTTTTCGTCCTGACTGCAGGGGCAGATCATTACCAGGGATATAGATTGTTTCATCTGTATTCTTCCTGCTGCTGCCTAATTGGCAGCTATAGAGTGTTTTAACACCTGGATTAGCAAAGGCCTTTGTCTTCCATTTACAGAAGATAAAAAAGGATTTGAGCTTTTATAAACTAAATGTATTTTACAGGATGGTAATAGATGAAACTGCTTTCTATTATATAAAATACAGTCAATTTTCACTAAGAGCTTCAGGGGCTTCCCTCCAGCCCTCAGTCACCTCCTGTTAATCACCCTATGAATTTGCCAAGGGAGCTGGAAAATCTGGAAGAGTTTGGTCCCCAAACTGCTGAACCCCAAACCAGTGAAATAATTGTGTAGAAACACTGCAGCACATCAGCCTGGATGTGCCTGTGTGGCAGGTGTGTATGTAGTGGCTTCATTGAAATGCTGTGGGTTCTCGTTGGTGCATGTGTGTGATTCCCAATCTGCATTTCTGAAGTCTGGTGTCTTGCTAATGTCTGATTCCAGTATTTGTACAGTTCACAGGAATCCTTCAAGGGTTTATTTGCTCTATGTTCATCTGGGATGGAGTGAGTGTACCATGTAAAATAATATGTCAGCTCATAAACTGTGTGTACAGCGATGTGAGCTCGTTTCACTTTTATCACAGGACCTTGAATCAGGCTTGTGCTGCTGCCAAGTCCCTGAACGCCTCCTTGCAATGTGCCTGGAATTTACTTCTCTGAATTTGTTGGTTTTTTGGTGTATACTTGGGTGTTTTTTCACACTCTTGTGCAGGGGACTGATATTGCTTCACAGATGAGAGCCAGGAGGGATGTGGCCTGTAAAGCTTTTGCATTTTGGGACCTTCCTGAGGAGCTCAGGGCAGGACACAAAGTCATCTGAGCTTTGTGGGACACACTGGGCTGTTTGGGCTTCCTCTGCCTGCTCTCATGTTTGCTGCCATGTGGCACATTGTTTTTTGTGCATTTTCTTGGCAGCGTGGAGGCTCCATCCTCCTCTGTGCCACAAGAAGTGGTGTGCCCTGTCTTTCTGGCTGGACACCAAGCAGGAGCAGACTTTGGTGGGGCACTATCTCAGAGAGGAGAGGAGATGCCATCAGGGCTCCTGCTCTTCCTGCTCAGCTGCTGAGCTCTCTAGGCAGAAGAATGGCTTCTTCCAGCCTCTGTTTCAGGGAACTGGTTTTAATGAGCACTGTGCTCCTTTGTCCACCATGTGAGGATCTCAGGAGTATGTGCTGAAGAGGTTTAGGTAATTTATGAACTTGACTCACTGACAGTGGACTTAGTGGTGAATGTAATTCCTTTTACTGTTATTGTTCACAAAACAGCTGCTTAAATCCCAGCATTTTCTTAAAACTCTAAACACCGTCTGTTAATCCCATTGTCTTGCTAGTGGCAGCTGCTGTGTTGGACAGCACTGTTGCTGCAAACTGGTTTTATTTTTCATCTTCTCTCACCATGTCTCTGATGGTAACTGATAACACTGTGACTGTGAAGACTTTTGGACTCTTGTTTCCTTGGCAGAGTGATACTTACCTACTCATAGGTTGCTCCTTTGCGAGACGGTTTCAATCATGCTTTGAAATGAGCTGTCGTGTTGCCTTGTGCTCTAGAGGAGCGACTTATTATTTGTGCTCTTCATATCCTTGTGACAACTTGTCAGAGAAGTTTTCCTTTAGTTTCTTTTCTTTTCATCCTTGTTGACTAATTAGTAGCCAAACAGACAGCATTTGTTTCTGTTATCAAACTGCTGGTAATTGAAGTGTTGCATGCAACCCAAAGCTCTAGAATCAAATAATGAACTTTGGGTGTGGTCAGATGAAGATGTAACTTGGGGTGCTGGCTGGGTGTATCCAAAGTGGGACCTGAGTGGAAAATTTCTATCCATGCTGAAGGTTTCTATATTCTGGACTCAAAACAAGCATGGTTAGTTCTGAAGTGCCATTTTTACAGTTCAGGATCAGCAGTTCCAGCTGTTACACTTGAGAATCAGGGAGGATTGGAGTAAAGGGAAATTTTGGACCTGACTCTGGTCTCTTTATTTGATTCAATGAGAAGTAACTGGTGAAGGGGGCTGTTCATCCAACATCCTCTGTAAAAGCAGATCAGAACTGAAGCCCCTCAGTACAGATTTTGTCTCCTGAATGGTTGTCAGACAGTGCATTTAAGCTCCATGGGTGACAGATGACCTGTGTACCTTGTGTGTTTATTTGTGCCTGGCTATGAACGGGAAGGCCATTCTCAACCAAGGGATCTGTTTGTCTGAAGGACTTAAACAGACGTGTTTGTGTCACTTGGAAAGCAACCAGTGCCCTGTCTTTTTCAGCCAGATGATTAACTGCACACAACAATAGGTGACACGCAGCCATTTTTCATACCTAATGCATTCTGGAAGGGGAGACACCTGGAATTCCCCATCCTGCACCTCCCAAAGCCAGGATGGAGAGCAGACCTTGCTGGCAGCTTTCCTGATCCACCTCAGCTCATGCGAGGAGATTCTATCACCTTCCCACAGTGGGACCAGATGTCCCAACACACAGTGTAATATTGCAAAGAGGGGAAAAATATTAGCTAAAAAGCTCTGAGAACTAATCTCTGTTTTGTCGAACAGTTGGAGAGCTCCTGGCCGTGGCATCTCAAACCTGACAAAATTACCCCAAAGTCACTGATTTTACATTCCATTTGGCAGTAGAAAATCTTTGCAAGCATTGAAATTCTGCTTTCCTTCATCAGCTCCATTGGGAGGTGGAATAATTCAGAGTAAGGGATTCCTGTGTTTCACTCAAGCCTGGGAATGATTAGTCATTTTTTCACAAAATTCCTTTTTAAAAGTTTTTCTTGTCTTGCTCCCTGCTGGTGTGTTTGCACAGCACTGGCACGTGTCTGCTGTAGTTTGATGAAGACTAACCATCTTGAGGAGACTGGTTTACAGTCAGACCTTTGCAATATGATTCTCATTAATGTTAAGAGAAAAGTAGTTGGGAATTTCATCTCATTGAGCTGATTATCCATCCCAGGCTGCTCCTTGGTGACAGGCTCAGACCTTGCAGCCTTACTGTGCATGTGTCTCAAACACGGCTCTCCCACAAGATAGCAGGCAAAGCGTATCTTTCCTATGCATTATTTATGGGACTGAAAATGCATTCCCTTAAAAATTGTTGTGGACTGTGCACTTCTTCACATTGCAGCTGGAAACATGGGGATCCCTGATGTTTGGAAGGGCCTGAGACTGGCACTAGCCCAGCCTTGCACCTTGCACAGCCTGCTGTAATGCACGGGGAGGGTCCATGAAGCCCTTTGAGGAGCTTAAGATAAACAATTAATAGTTTGTGTATTGGAGTTTATATTTCAGTAAGAGAAGATTAAAAGTAGATGGGCAAAAGTATGTGTATGGCATAGCAATTCTAGAAAGGTGTTTGGTTTACAAACAAACAAAAATCCTAATTTTTTTTTGCTAGTCTTTTTCATGGTAAGGTGTACAAATTGTTCTTGCAGATGTGAAGACCAAATTGTTCTTGTAAATTTACCAGGCAGGATGTGTTTATTGTGATCACTAGACTTTGCTCAGAGGTGCACATTTGCCCTTAGGACCATGTTGTCCCCACAGGTAACTGGAACACAGAGGTAGGACCCTGTGCAACAGGGAATTTCACTGCTCCTGACACCCTTTTCCATAAGTGTCCATACACCCTTTATCATTTGTACACATGCAAAAGCCAGAATCAGGTGGACTCTTTTTTAACTTTTGATGAAATTTTGGCTCATCCAAGCAGGCTGTTGTTTGCAGTATGGATGGGCAGTCATCAGCATCCCCCTCACTGCTCTCACCTGTGCAGAGTGAGGTGGATTATGATGCCTTATGGCATCTCTGCAGTGGGGAACTATTAGTGCTTGGACTGTCCTGTCTTCTTGATTAGCCTGAAAATGTTGCCTGAGAGCCAAGCTTTGGGCTGTATGTATGATTAAGCTCAACCGAAGACAGATTTATATTTGTACTAGCAAATTTAGGCATGTTCCATGCCTCTTGTAGCCATCAGTAGTTTTAGGTGTTAGTCTACAGGCAAATATATTTGCTCATTAATGATATGCATCATCTATAAGGCAGGAGAATGAATTATATAAATTGCTGGCAATCTCCAGCCAGCATTTCTATGTGGATTTAAAAGTCTTATTTCACCCTGGATATTTTATCCCTACCTACCAAGAGGCATGCCTGGAGTGTGCCAGGGATAGCCTACATGCAGATAATGTACACAACAGCTTTATTATTTCCAGGTAATAAAAAGGAATGCACTAGCACATTGCAGGCATTAAAATGTATGGTTTCTCTGTGGCCTTTAATGAGGGTTTGCAGGAGTTCCAGTGCTGTACAAAAAATACTGGATTTTTCTCCTACTTTCTTGCAGGGTCCAAAGGGAAAGGAGGAATTTGCTGCGTATGTGTTTAGAGGAGAACATATTTTTTTCACTAGTTTCCCACACACCCCCAAACCTGGAGCTGGGTAAGCTGTTTAGCTTAGCATCATTCCTGTGCTGGTGCCTGAGAGAGGTTAAAGGCCCTGTGTCCATGTTTAGCAGCTGGAATCAGTCATAGGTGTGCTTTCCAAAGGCATCCACGCTGCCTGAGTTTGGTTTGGTTCCCAGGACTATGTAAGCTTGCTCAAATATTCTTTTAGATATGACAGTAAATCAGCTTTAGTTGTTTATTTTCTTTTTGTATTTGTTATCTGTAAATGTACTAGCCAGTGGGTTTTCTGGCTGCAGTTAGCACTGAGATAGGAGGATTGAAAAATGTTTCCAGAAGGAACATTTGGGATGGGTACTTGTGACTGTTCACCCTGGAAATCTGACTCTGAGCTTGTCTTTTCCAGTCGAGGAACAGATACACTGTGTGACTCATGTCTTACCAGATCCACATTGGTATCTTACACAGTCAAATACTTGAAACTTGTCACAGACTAGAGGGTATTCACACAAGGTATTTAATGGCTGATCTCAGGTAATATTCACTGTCTGCTGTGATAAAGTCAGGACACTCATGAGTTGTTCACAGACAGTTTACAGAAAAAAAGAGGGGTTCTAGTGCCCAGTCACTGCACAGGAAAGAAGTTTTTCCTCATGTCCGGTGGAACTTCCCAAGCATCAGTTTCTGCCCATTGCCTCTTGTCCTATTGCTCAGCACCACCCAGAAGATGGATTTCTCCATGCATTTCCCTTTGTTCTCACATGGCCAAGGTCTAATGGACTAATGTGGTGTTCACACCTTTACAGTTCCTCTCTCTCACTGGGTAGGGTACCACTGTATCTTCCAAAAGGGATGCTTGATCAGGCTTGAGTACCCTGAGAAATGGCAGCTCTGAGCTGCTCACCTGACTTTCACGTTCCCCCTCCAGCAGGACTATTTGTTTTGGGACATCTGCTCCCCCGTGGGAAGGTGGCAGCAGGTGACAACACGAGATCAGTCAGTGATTCTGAGTACGTTCAGGCAATCTGCCAGTCTGAGCACTCAGCCCTTCTCCTTTTTTAAACTTGTCAGAAATTCAAAGTAAAAATATTGCAGGGAAGAGGCTCATCTAGAAAAGCAGCATGTTAATTATGGAAGGCAGTTTTTTGGCTATCAGTTGCTATCCTGCACAGAATAACTTGGAGATATGTATTTTTACTGTGGGAAGACCTTTAAGGTTGGAGCTGCTGGCTTTGGTTCTTGTGTTTTGTTACCCCTTCTGCCATTCATGAAATCTCTGACCAAGATTGGATTAGAACCCCATCTTTCTCCATATTCTTTGTCCATTTCTCCAATTCTTTGTCCATCAGATAAAGTTTCACTCCATCAGGTCAAGTTTTCAAATGTTATTAGGGATTTTATGTCCTAATATCTGGTAGGTTTTATAAGTAGCTGCAAGTACCAGTGGCTGGAAGCAAGGCATCCCTGTCATGGGATTGATGTTTTATAATATAGAGCAGGAGAACTGACAGCATTTCAGAAATAAGGCCATCATTTATAGGTTATATGCCAAGATGTGTTAAAAATATGCAAATTTGTAGAAAAGGATAATTCAGGAGGTTTTAAAACGGAGTCCTTTTTGTGAATTATCATGGTAGCATTGGATCTGCATTTGCTGAGGTAAAGACTTTGTGTGACCCGTGGTTCCATACACAGGGCATCTTTCTCTGCCCTTGGGCAAGTTTTAATGCCCTGAAATTAAGGATTCAAGTAGAAACCATGATGGGGGGAGTGGGGCAAAGGGGCTGATGTTTTTTAGACTTCAACGTTACTTTGATCAGTTTGCTGCATCTTTTCAAGCCTCAAACTCAGTTCAATCAGCAAAATAACAACTCCTCCTTCACCCAAGCCAACCCTTTCCCAAATACTACAAGTAGAGGGTTTTACCCTGAAAGCGGGAAGAGGAGACCCTGCAACGACCCCCAAAATAAAAGTGACTACTCTCAATTATATTTGAAAAGAGCTCAGGGATTCCAGTGATGGATGACAGTATACAAATTTCAAGTAGCTTTGCTTAGTGTGTTTTGTGATATGATATAGGAGAGATAATTCTTACCCAGTGTCTTTTAAAGGAAATCCTGAGGGTGAATCAATTACCTTCCTTTTCTGAATCAATAGAGATGGGATGTATTGCAGTTACTTTATGCTTTCACGAGTGCTCAGGCACAAAGGATGGCTGTTGATAATAACCATTGCAAAGAATGCTGTGCCATTTTTTTCTCTTTCTTCTTTTAAGGACACTACAATCCCCTCAGTTCACACACTTTATCATTCCTAGTCACAATCTTTTCTCAACAAAGATTTAAGAGCAGGAGGAGGAAGTAAGCTCTCAAAACGTACAAAGTACGCATTGAAACATGGCTTGTAGTCCTAATGACAGCACTTCCCATTCCCAGGACTCTCCAAACCCTCGACACTTGTGAATTTTGCCTCGAAGAACATTCAGATTTAGGAGATGGAGTAAGGGGAAATGGGATATAAGCTGACACTGTTGTGCTAGCAAAGGTTAAATCAAGTCGTTGAGGCTCAGCCAAGGATAAAAAGACAGATTTCTTATATCTCTGAAAGCAAACACCTTTATGTTTTTTGTAAGATGCTTCTGTGTATCCCCCCAGGTACACTTTTGTTCAAAAAACAATAAAATACTGCTGTAGTCAGACCTCATATTTTAAAATTATGTCTGATAACTTACTGCCTTTGTAAGTGTCATCTTTATATTCTCAGAAGGGTATTAATATGTGTGTGTAATATGATTTAGCAAGAGTGTGTTGTAAGAGCTTCCTGAGTGCAACCCATAAGGTAATCTGAGAGTAGTTAAATGGTAGCAACACAAAATGCCACATGGTCTGTGGCTCAAGTTCTCATACAAGGTATCTTAAGAAAAGTGGGACCACACTTCCCTTTTTTCCATTTGGATCTCTCCAAAGATCCAGATATATCTGAGAGGTCTGTATAGGTCACTGTAGTTACTGTGTTGTCAGACTGCTGTCTGAAGAATATGGGGAGACAGGAAAATGGTAACTAGATGAAAAAAGAAGGTTTCTTAAGCCCCTGCCTTTCTTGTGTGATGCCAAGATCCCAGGAGGGCTAAGATAGAACTACAGTGGGCTTTTCTCTCTGGTTCCCTTGGCCAGGAACCACATTCCTGTTCAGAAGCTTAGAGGAAATTAAAGACACTATGAAGACAGTGTATGAGGTCTGACCACACACTAGCTCTGTGGGCTGCTGGTTCTCAAATGGAGGAACTCTGTGTCTAAATACAGAAAGGGATTTACTTGGAAGAGAGGGCTCTGTTCTCTTGCAGGCATTGCTTTGTATTTTGTTGCTTGCATAGCACAGAATTGAAAAGGAAAAGGAAGCAAGTTAAAAAAAGGAGAAAATTTAAACATTTTCTCAATAAGGAAGAAGTAAAAGTTAAAGGACAGGCAGGGACAGGTTAGAAGTGTGGGCAGCAGACTTTGACATGGCTTCCCCTTTGTTCCTCTAGAAGCACTAGTTCGTATTCCACCACCTGAAGGCTCAGCAGAAGTGATACGTGGTGAACAGTATGAAAACAGAGGGGTTACATAGGACACTGTGGAAAAGTGATCTTCAAATCATGGAAGTGCTGATTGGGAGGGAGGTCTGGAGGTTTTGAGTTGAACCTGCTTGGAGCGGGAAGATCACAAACACTAACCTGGTCAGCTGTGACCTGGTCAGGGCAAGTCTTCAAATCCTTGGAGGATGAACATTTCACAGCCTCTCTTGCAATGTGTGCCTGTGCTGCTTTCTCCAGTGGCCAGTCTGAACAATCCTCTCTGGGTGTGTGTGTGTGTTGCCTCTGTGTATCCCCCACTTCAGCACCATACCCACTCTGCTGAGGATCCATAATCAGTTTTATGTAGATCTTAGTGAGCGTGGCATTATGATGCCAATGGCATTTTGTCTGGAAGCCAGAGAGGTAATATTCCCTCTGTGCACAAAACCTTTTTCTGCCTTGGAAAATAGTGTTTATGTACAGGTAGTTTAGTTCAGTAATAGAAACAGGTTAACAAATTAGGTGGAATTCAGGAAAGAAAGATGATTGTGTCTGAAAGGGAATTTTCTGGGTGAATAACAAAATAGTTTTGATATATTTCATTTTGATGGAAGACCAATCAGCTTAAAAGGGGCAACTATCAAAAGAAATGTTTCAAGGATATTTAAGGTACAGGAAGGGCTTTTTAGAAAAGTTATGTGCGTGTATAAAGTACCAACAGGGATATAAATGAACCCTGTCTGGAAAAGCTGGAACCTAAAAGTGCTGTGAACACTGAGGGAAGTAGCCACAGATACATTTGCACCACAGGGGTATTTGTGAGTTTGAGCTGAAACACAAGAGTGCCAGAGCCACTTCTAAAACCTGAATAGTACCTTAATCACTTAAGGTAAAAAATAAATCTGTACTGTGACTCCATGCACTTTCAGAGGAGATGGAAATGCATTTCTCCCAAGGTATTTCTTTTGCTGGGAGGGATCCCTTTAGAGAGGAGATCCTGCCAGCTTTCTTTAATGTAACTTTCCACTAAGTTATCCCCTTGGTTTCTTCTTGCATTCTTGGAGGAGAGAGAACCTGCTTTTGTACCTTCAGGGTGTAAAATCTGGCTCTGTTGGGGTGAATGGAAATTTTTTTTTTACTTAAAGGCAATCAGAGTTTCCTCCTTAGAGTCTGCTTAGGAAAACCAGGCAGTTTAATCTGAAGCATCACACGTTAAGATGATCATACATAAAAGAACAACATTAACCTCAGTGCCACACACAGAATTATTTTTGAGTGGAAATGAACAAAATTTTATAGAGTATATTATTTGCAAGGCCTCCTCAGTAAGAGAAAATATTACAGATGATGAAGAGAACTGAGAATTACAGCTTGAACTACCAAAAACCTCTTTTTGACACTGTCTCTTTAATTAGAAAAAATGAGCCTAACCAAGATGTATATCATCATTGATTTTTATAATAAGCTTTTAAAGCAAACATACGTGGTGTCACCGTGCTATTTTATAACATACACTGCTAACCATTTATTCTGTCGTATAACAGTTCACCAGCAGACATACTTTATTATTTTTTCTGTGTAATAAAAAAAGATAAAATCAATACCTATTATATGGCATACCTTCAAGGTTAAAAAGTACTAAATCCTGATGCTAACATCTTTCCTTGTATGCATTAATTTAGGAGCAATATAAATTCAATACAAATGCATTTCCTAGCTATATGATCATAAGTATAACAAAGGATTCGGACACTGGGAAACTTAACATCAAGATACTGTCACTGGACAGTGTATTCATGTTGATTGTTGTACTTTGCAGGAAATCTAACTATGGAAACCTGAAAAGGCTTGGGCCAGATAAGACTGGAAGGAAAGGTGCTGTGATTTCACATATTAGGATGTAGTTTTTGATCCAGCAGAAACTTGTCTGGCCTGACCACTGCATGCCAATTAAATGGCTTTATAAGGTCCATACAAAACTGGAGTGCTCTTCCCTGGCTCTGTGGCTGGCAGTCATTTTACAACAATTACAGAGTACACTTAATTTAATGATGTGAAGCTTCAAAACTGAGAAAGTGAAAATGGAAGTGTCAAAGCCATCAGCAGGCTTGTCTTTGCTGGGTTATAGCTGTTACTGGAGTGCCGAAGTGGGAAGCAATAGGATAATGTTGCAGCCCATTACTGTGCACTTTGCCACTGCTTCAAGGCAACATCAAAAAAAGAAGCTCCAACACTCATCTGTGCTTATTATGAATTAGTTCAAGATATAATGTGATTGTGTTAGTAGTAAATGAAGAAGGGCACACTATCTTTGCTTTTTATTAAGCAACTAAAGCTTTTTGATTTCTGATGCAACAATGAGTGTGTGGCAGGTGTGAAGCCAAGGATGCTCGTTGGTGATGTAACACTCACAGTGTGAGCTTTATATGGATTTTGTTCTGTGTTAAAGTAGAAATCTTTTCTATTCATTACTGCTTTTTCACCACTCAGCAATTAGTTGTATGTTGAGATACTTATGAATATGCAATGACTGTTCCATGCCTATGAGCAGTCTTCTCCTGTCTGTCTGCCTGGGAAACACTTGCATAGAGTTAACTGAGCAATAGCTGAGACTCCCTGTTCGTAATAACATCCTTAACATGTGAAATGCAGATGATGCTGGAAATGCTAATGAATGGATTCATATTTATGGGACAAAATTCTGCCCAATGGTTGTGAGTGCTGGCGGGTAGAAGGTTTACGTGGGTGAGGAACATCACCACTTGTGTTGTGATGGGGAATGAAATAAACTTCCAGTGCTGAGGGAAAAAAGAAACAGCTAACACTAAATGCACATTATCCTAGGAGTCTTCTGGTCCTCTTTGCAATGGATAATAGGCAGCATAAAATGATTAAATGTGGGGGTTTTTTGTCCACTTGGCTTTAAAGCTGCTCTCAGCAACCTCAGATAATAACTTATACCTGAAAGCATCCTTTCCTTTACTCTCAGTAACAGTCTGAAACTGAGCTCTCCTCCCAGCTGACCTCCAGAACTTCCTAGAGCAGAATAGCCCATGTTTCCCAAAATATTTTTTGGTCCAGAGCTGTGGGTGGACTTTTGTCAGTCAGATGAATTGATGACTGTGGAATGTTTTTTCAATTTCTTGGACATTACAGAAGAATTCCCTGTTGTGAGAGGAGAAAATTTCTTTGGGATATATCCATTTCCAGTTATCAAATCATCACCCATCTCTGGATTCCTTCAAAATACGCACTTACCATTAACTATATCTCTTTCTATGGACAGAATTTGAAGAAAAAATTCCATGGGCAACTTAATATTTGTACTCTTGGGGGGTGTGTGTTTTGTTAGTTTGGGTTTTTTTGTTTCTTTGGTTTTGGGTTTTTTTACTTTATATGTTTACTGACCTTTAGTTTTAGACAAATGTTTTCCAGGTAAAACAACTCTTTTTGGCCTTGGTTTAAAACATCTTGAGGTAATTCACTTTGCTTCTTGCAAAATTTGCAGCCAGTCTTAGTAATAAAATACAATTTATGAAGATATACATGGGTTTGGGTACTTTTTAAAAAATAATTTGGTGAGGAAATAAAAGGCTTAGATTAATGTCTTACACGCTAAGTGTAAGTTGGAGAGACGTTTCACTGGCAAGCTGTAAGCTTCTGGATGCAGAGGATTATAGGGAAATGCTCACACAACCTTAGCAGCATTACAAACAGCAATGCCACAATGAACAGAACAGCCTCATTGCCGCGATCTGAAGCCACTGCTGTTTTCTTTAAGGCAAACATTGTTTTTATGCCCTACAGATAAATCCCATTTTAAGCTTTGATCAAAGCAAATACACTCACTTTGAGGCTTTGGGCAGATGTAAATTGCTTTTTTATACACATGCATTTGCATACATTTGCAAGGAGACGGGGTCTACATGCAATGGTGCCTTTTATTTTTGACAGAGCGCTGAAATTCAAACAACCAGTGGTTTTCTGCCATTGAGAAGGCAAAAGTTTCTCTGCAAAGGAAGTAACACAAGTGAAACAGTGTGCACAGAGCTCTGTCATTGCCAGAAAAGGGGCGATGCAGGGCCCTGAACATCAAGAATTGTTTCGTTTTATTTATTTTGATGGTCTGTCTGGTGAACAAATGTAAATGAAACAGTTCCTAGAGAGGGACATTTCTCTTGTTTGGCCACTTCTGGAATGACTGTGCCAGCAGTTTATGAAATGTGCAGGTTGACACAATATTGGGTATCTGTCTTTGTTACAGACTTCCATTTGTTTTCTTATATTTCTCTACTTAGTTTACTGAATTAAATTGGATTAACTTCCTCTCTCTCCCAATTAATACTGTTAACAGTAATAACAACCATAATGTGTGAACATCTGGCATTTTAGTACACAGTAAGCTTTTAGAAATACCAGATATGAATCTGTTGAAATCTGTCTCTATAGTGATTTTCCCAGCGTTTTGTGGCTTAGATGACGATTTCTTATTTCCTCTCTGCTTTCCTTTCGTTATCAAGGTTTGTTAATTCTTTAGATGCCAGGGTTAGATAATTAAATACCCCTTTGTAATTACCGTGGTGCCTGTGGGTTTGAGACCTCCAGCTCATTAGGCAGTGTGCTGTCCTTCTAAGATATTGGAGGGAAACACTTTCATACTCATCAAAGATCTCTGTGGTAAATGAGGATCAGGGCTGGCTCTGACAGGATGAAGGTGAAGGTTTTATTTTTATTTCATTAGTTACCACCAGAGCAGTTCATATCAGAAACAGCTTTCTGAATCCAAATACTGAACAGCCCGTTCTTCAAATCTTCTGTGCTCCCGGTAGCAAACATGTTGCCCTTAGAAATTACCAGTCATGATTTTGTTATAGTGAACAGAGAGATTTTGTGGGTCTGCTGCAGTTTCATACTCTAAGGTGAGAATTGGCTTTTCAACAATTTATTTCTGCCCTGTTGCAGCTCTTGACTGTTTTCCAAAGTTTTTTTTTATTATGGCTGAAGAGAGGATTGGAGCAAACCTCCAATTATTCCCCCATGTAATTTTGACAAATTGCCAGGTGTCAACCACAGGTGAGGAGTCTGAAACTCAGACTGGGGTTGCCCTTCACTCCATTTTGTGTCCCAGAGATCTGTTGACTTTTTGTTGTCTGTATTGATGTCTTTCTGTACCCATCTTCACTTTGTTCAGGTGGTTCTGGTGAATATGAGGAGTCTGGGCTTGCTGATGAGGGTTTGGGTTACAATGTGTGAATTCCTCATTCAGTTCTTTGTTGCGCTCCTGTTCAGTAAAGCCTTGTGTGAGTTGGTGTCTCTTCACTAGAACAGGAAGGAAAAGACTTCACTGTTACAGAAGGCTCATGAAGAGACTGAATACTAAAATGGTGAATGATGCAGCACTGCTTGCTTAATGGAAAACAAGCAAATGGAGCCGATGGACTCTAATGTGAAAACCCTGTAGAGACACTAAGAAGGGCAAATGAGAGATGGATATGGCTTATTTAGGAAATAAACCTATTTTTAGGTTTATTATTCTATTTTTAATCTGGAGAATAGATGGAAATGAGAAAAAATTCCTTTCTAAACAGTAGGAAATAAAAATAGTAGGATGGCGTGGTAGGGGTGCAGGTGTAGCAGACAAAATGGGGTCATTGCATATCCCCATCACCAACAATGGTAGATTGAATCCTCTGCAATCCCTGGAAAGAATAGGGAAAGTAGAGGGGAAACATGAGCAGACCTGAGGCATCCAGAGAAAAACCTGGGTTGAAGCTTGTTTAAAAAGCCTTACAGAGGCACAGTTAATTTCCTTGTGAGGCAGAAGCCTCACGCAGAAGCTCATGAGCAGCAGAATGTGCTCGGGAGGGAGCCCCAAGATGTTTTTCCCTACTGGAAAATTAATAAGGAGTAGCAGGCTGCTCTTCTGCTGGCTCGAGGCGAGCGATGGGAGGAAGGGCGTCCCAAAGCCGGCCGTCACAAGCCTACCAGCACAGAGGGGGGGAAGGGTGTCACCACCAATCTGCCAGATGGAGCATGTTAAAGGGCAGCCCGCTGAGCAGGGAAGGCAACAAGCCTGAAAAGCCAAGCACATTGACGAGTGCATCATCTCCCCTAGGAAAAAAACAGAGCTGCAGCCAGTGCTTGCAATTGTATCACACTGATTCAGATAGGCAGAGTTGAGGGTGCAGGTATAACTTTGATTTATTGGGTTGTATTAGTAAACAAGTGCACCTGGTGGGTGGCTCGAAACAGAATTCCGGCTCCCCAACTTCAGGACTGGGCACGGATCTGTGCTTGGAGCCTGGCCAGTGAAGGTGACACAGAGATGGAGCTGAGATTGAAGTGGTTGCATTGCAGCAGAGAAGTCCCACAGAGCGCTCCAGCACCCAGGACTGAGGGCTACAGAGGTTGAGCAGTACCTGAAGAGTAAAGCAAATGCCACTGGGCAAAGCTAAATCCAACTGCAAATCTCAGGAAGCGCATTATAGTCTCTTCAGAATTTTGTGTCTCCATGGTTGTTATTTTTTACTACCTGTGACTCCAATAACAGGCATCAGATTAAAAATCCAACTCTTTGTCATCTCTGTTAGAAGTGTGCTGTGCCTCACGTGGTCATCTCTGATTCTAGGCATGATCAACCTTTTTTCCCAAGAATTTTAACTCTACAGGTATGATGGCTTTTGCTGACACGGACATTGAAGGCCATAAATAACACTCTAATTTGCAAAGTTTTCAGTTTATAGTTCTCTAGTGCATGGAGCTATGAAGCAGGTTTTCATAAATCTTCTCTTTTTATCTCATCTGATGGTTTCTTTTTCGATCTTCTCCTGCCAGCAATTTTCCACTTTGCTGGACAAATGAATGCATGTAGGCAGAACGTCCATGGCAGTTGAAAGGTTAATGGAAGAAAAACGTAGTGACATCAAAGTAAGTTTTATTAAGTGAAGCTTTGATTTTCTCCGTTGGGCTCCTTTGTATGAATAAACGTTCATTTTGTGTAAAGCACACAAGCACAGACTACTCAGGAGCAGAAAGCAGGAGAGTACAGCAAAGAATGTTAATTTGTTGTTTTTCTATAGTTCCTTGCAGCTGAAGGTCACAGTGATGCATTATATCTCAAGCTTCTCTACTCTTACACTGTGTTAAATATTACCCGTTTCTTATTATAAATAAATAAGAAACTGAAGCAGAGACTTGCATATTTAAAGATGAGAATAAATGGCTAAGGCAGCCCTAGGAGGGAATGTTGGATATTTTGATTCTCAGTTTTGGCCCTTCTCTAAATGAGACTTTTTCCTTTTTAAGGCTGTTGCTGTGCAGATTCTGGGCACAGGCTCTGTCAGCACTAAGCAGATAAATAATAATAGTCCAACAGATTCACAGTTGCACCTGACATAAAATAAATTCTCAAATTTATTTGAGAAAAGTTCTACTGCTGGCAAATACTGATTCCATGCCTGCATGCCAATTATGGGATAAGTACCTTTTGTGAAGTAGAGAAAAGCCTATTGTTTTAAGGGCTTTTCAGAAAATTATACACCTGAAAGAGGTCACTTTCCATTATGCTTGAACAATTTTAGTTCTCTTAAAAAAACCTGCACATAAAAAAGAAAAAAGATCCTGTAATTTTCTAAATTGAAAAAAATATTTCTTCTTTTTCTGGTGTCCTTTCCACCAGGGGTGGCTGCTGTGTTATTAATGCTGCAGGAGCTGTGGGCTGCGAAATGCAGGGGCAGGTTTCAATTTTCTGTGGAGCTGTGCAGAACTCACATTGTTTCTTCTTCACGTGGCGTGTGGGGTTTATCTCGCACACCTGCAGTGGTCAAGGTTTCTTGGGGACGCGAAGATGAAGAGCAGAGGACAGATAAAATTAAAAAAAGGAAAGACTTCTAAATGTTGAAAGGGTGACCCCCTTTTTCAAGGGCTGAAGATTGGTGAGAGCTATGAAGAAATGTTTAAGGGGGGGAAAGCAGGAGCTTTGCTTGTGTTACAAGTATAGTTTTTGTGTGTTTTTAAAGAAACACTTTATCCTTTTGTCAGTAGCTTTATAGAGAGATTTAATCTTTTTGGCATAGAATAATATGAAAATAGAAAATCGTGGTTGGCACACACAGTATTTAACAAAAATTTAAACAATGTTTTCCATAAACTTTTTCAGTTAACAGTAGGTTATATATCCATTTCCGACCCTGATGTAGTAATATTCTGGGAGGAAACCTTACTATTTTCTCCCATCTCCAGTGACAGCATGTAGTGCTTCAGTGATGTGATTTTCTGTAAATGCAGATTTTGTGATGATGTACTGGTCCTTTATGGGTCACATTTGTTTCACCCTCTGTGCTATGGTGGCTTCCACTGCAGATCAGATCCATAACTTGGCCTATATGGGATTTATACTCACAGCCTAAATCTTGTCCTCTGTGGAAATCCATAGTGTCAATATAAGTGTGTATATAGCTGATCCCATACGATGTTATTCCACTTTACCTAAACCAGTAGGATTAAAAAAAGGGTGATGTAGGGAGGGTAAAAAAAGAGGAGACAAAATAAATAAAAGGAGACAAACCCACAAGGATCCAAAATCCCATTGAAAGTCAATAAAGCTTTAGCACAGGAGTTATTTATATCCTTTTGTAAATGTTATCCACCTTTTCTGGGTGCAAAGTGCAGATTCCCAGTGGAAGGCTGGCTGAACACAGCAAGGCTTGAGGAGGAGGATGGGAAGAAGATAACAAGGCCACTGGGGAAGGACACAAGGCAATGGAAATTGTCTCAGGCATAGCAGAGTGGTGGGTAAAGAGGCATGAAAGAGGAGGTGTGAGAAGGGTAAGCACAGAGGAGGGGGAGAATGAGTGAGAGGGCTTAGGGGAAAAATAAGAACTGTCATGCACTTGGGAATGCTGGCTGGGGAGGATTAGCTGGCCTGGCTGCCCCTTGCTGGCAGCTGGGTCTCAGGAATAACCCGGGTCATTCTGCTCACACCGTTGTATTTCACAGCCTTTTAAACATCAAGGTTTTAAGGTGGCTGGTATCAGCAGTTTCTAAGCTTCCTTGTCAACCAGGTAACTCCATGGCAGAATTTTCCTTGTAAATGAAAGCCAACCCAGTGAATCCTTCAGGGTAGGGCTGTTGTGGTGCGCAGTTCAGGCCATGGCACGCACTGGGTTGGGGCAGCCCGGAACTGGAGGGCCTTGGGGGTCACACTTCATCAGCCAAGGCTGTGTGTGACCAGCTCTGCTGGGCATTCTCCCACCTGCATTCAGGTAATATTTTTACATGGAGGAAGCTGCAGTGGGAGAGGAAACCTTGTCAATGTCTATCAGTGTCTGAGGGATGTGTCAGAGGATGGATCAGGCTCTGCTCAGTGGTGCCGAGCAATAGGACAAGAAGAAATGGACAGAAACTGATGCCCAGGAAATTCCACCTGAATATGAGGAAAAACTTTTTTCCTGTGCAGTGACCACATGTTGGAACAGAGTGCCCAGAGAGGGTGTGGAGTCTCCCTCATTGGAAATATTCAAGAACCATCTGGGCTCAATCCCGTGCCTGGGATAACCCTGCTTGAGGTAATGACCCGCTGCGGTCCCTTCTAACCTGACCCACTTTGTGATTCTGTGAATATAAATTGACAAAAGTTGCCTCCTTGTCTGTTATTTTATAAAAAGTACTTTTTATATGTCCATTTTTAATCCTTTGGAGCAAAGAATTGAGCCAGGAATTTTATTCTTGCATTAAATGCCCCACCATCATTGCATTTCATTTTATTGTAACTGATGACTTGTTTTAGGGCTGCACAGAGTTTCATGGTCAAAATGGAAATGAGTTGAAGAAAGCACAGCATAATTGAGAATTCAGCAATTTTACGTATCAGTTCCCCTATGATAATTGGCCTGCAAGATGAAATATTTAAAAACACAGTCATACTCTGCCTGTGTACATGGGGCTATGTTTGTGTATCTGTGTGTTAGCACTGCACCACATATTAGTTGCTTGGAACTAATTAGTTGCTCGCTACTCACAGCATCTGTATTTCGGATCCCGTGGGACTCCAAGGAATGTGACCTTATTTTAATGCTTTTCTGTGCTTTGAGAATCCCTCTTTTGTATCTGCTCCTAGGACTTGTTTTGTTGCTTTAATAACAGTAATGCTTAGCACTCGTTTTAGATTTAGATCCCAAGGACATCTACAAAAGTAGACAAACATTATCTCTGTGATAAAATCACATTCCTATTTTAGAGCTGGCCACTTAAACCAGAGCGGTCTGTTTAATGATTGGGTGTTGCTGGTGCAGAGATTACAATAGACTGTGCTGAAAGAGCCAAAGATGGGTCCCAACTGTACAGCTCCAGGGCCTTCCCTTGACTCCTTTTACTCCTCCAGTAGCTTCTCTGCACACACCCATGGGGGTATCTGCCCCTAAGGAATGGGCTGCTTGAGTAAGGGAGTCTTGTGCTCCATCAAAAACCATAATGGGAACAGAGCTACTTGGAGAACATCCATGTACACACAGTGGTGACTTGCAGTAACGATGGTGGTACCTATCCACACAAGGAGAGAGAAGAGAAGCTCTATTTCTAAACAAGTGACATGTATTTCTGTGGGTGTCTGAGTGCATAAAAATCATATGAGATACTGGGGTTTTGCTCTGCTTTCCCTGTTGCACTTCTATCTGCAAGGCTGGAGAGATATTTGAGCCCACTAGAACAGATTTATTTCCACAATAAAGAGTCATGTTGATGTTCTTGAGGCCCAGGGAGATTTGATTAAAGAGGTTCATTAGACTTTGTCTAGAATTTGGTGTAATGCTTGGTGTGTAGTGCTTAAACAAGCTGAAGTTTGCCAAATCAGTACTTAGCGTGTATTTTTATGAGGATGTTGTTTGTGTTTAGTAGATGATGCAAGATTTTTCTATTTTTATTCAACATTAGAGCTACATTAAAATTGGAGCTTGTTCAGTGGCTATTTTCTCTCTAGAAAGACCATATTTTCTAGGATGTAGCACCCTGGGATGTTGCCACTTGTGTTCATGGCACTTCTGGTAGGAACTAGGTGGCTGGACCTCATGTTCTGGCTTGTGCTCCAGTTTGCACTGGCCAAAATCCAGTATGAGTAATTATGTTCTGCATGCCTTAATTCCCCCAGTAATTTCAATTAGAGTTAGTATTGTTCTTCCTGCCTGATCCTCAAATGTTGTGTGGTGTTGCTGTGTGATTAAACTGTTGTGACATTCCATCCCAGAGGTAGGTAAAATGATCTTGGCTTCACAATTTGTAAAGCGTTTCCCTGGAATAAATGGGCAAAATAAGTGTAAAAGATTATTACTCTTTATCTGAGAGATATTGATGAGAAGGTTTTCTGCTTGTTTGGTAGTCTTTTTTTTTACACTAAAGCAAGGAGTGTTTGAAACTTAAGACATGATGAAGAAAGTATAATTAGGCTGGCTGCTCAAGGTGTTTTAAAGGTTTTAAACCAAATGAAGATAATGTGCCTTAATTGCATTTGCATAATGGACAGAGTTGAAATCAGATCCCTTTTTTAATGTCTGTGACTTCCTCGGCAATGTACAAGACAGACAACTTTCTACCTGGCAAAAAGGCAAATTGAAGCTAAATCTGGATGGAGATTAGTATGTGAGCAGAGTTCAGATGGAGATGTAGCTGTGCTTGGTTTGCAGGGGGGCAGCCAGCCTTATTCAGTGGTCACATTTGGGATTTACCAAGTCCTTGATCTTTGAGATACCGAGTGAGCTCATTTCACCTGACTGCACACTCAAATCAAGCCTGAATTGCAGAAGACAGACCCACTGCGAAGTGTGTGCATGGTTGTTTTTTTCCTACCCCACTATTCACCTGGCCCCAAGATCTCACACCTAAGCTGGATTAAAAAAAGCTTTGATGACTAAGAAGCATAAGTAATATTACAACAACCTCGTGGAGTCAAAGGAGTCACTGAACAAGGGCACATCACATGTGTGTTAGTGCCTGAGCAGGGAACTAACCCCGGGGAGCTGAGAGTATGCACAGGTTACCTTCATGTGCTGTCCCATATCAGCAGAATTGGCGTTCTGCCTTTTCAGCCTGCAAACCCAACTCCTTCCTGCAAGTAATGTAGATCCTCAGGGGGGAAAAACAATCTTCCTTGCTCCAGAAATTGTCCTTGGTATCAGATGTCAGTAGCTCCCCCTCAAGCAATCCCAGCAAGGCTGAGACAAGCGACAGCCATGCATGAGCACATTAAAATATTACAGAAAACACTCTTAACTATAAGAAAATTTGTGGGTGTTGGCTGATACTTTAGAGGAAAAGTTTGCCTTCCTTGGCTGCTAGCACAATGGTTCCCTTGAGCTGGGGACTTTAGGGGTTTGTAAGAATCTTTAAGAGCAGTGATTTGGGCAAGGTGTTTCTTCTACCTTTTTTATAATTTCAAAAGCTTTGTAAAACCCTCCTGAGCTGTGGTTTCTCAGCTTTAAATAATTCAGGACTGAAACCAGTGGTCCTTACCATGGCAAAGCTCTTAATTGAAGTAAGTATTTTTTGCTTCGGTGGGTCAGACTTGACTCTGAAATAAAACCTAACATACTTGATAGGAAACAAGCTTTTTAAAAACACCCAACAGCTAAGATGCTAGTTATAACTATTCTTTTAATAAACAAACAAGTGTCTTAAGAAGTGCAAAATCACAATAGTTCATGTAGCATTCAGATGTGTCTGTTCCTTCAATGTCCAGTGTGTTTTGAAGATGAGCATAATTTCAGAATGAGAAATCAGGTTCCTGGTGCAATAGTATTTAGGGTTTTATAGGGTGGGGCAGGAGCTCAGCAGAATCCAACCAACAGTCCTGGGCATCTCCTATAGCTGCTTACAATAAACAGATTATCTGAAGAATGGAGCACTTTCCTATCTGGGGAATATCTGTCAGAGGCTGATTGTAGTTTTGTTGTTATGAGTGCCAATGTGTTGGCCACGGCTGATGAAATTCCTTCAGCGGGTGCCGCCTGCTGTGCCCTGACTCTGTGCTGAGGGACAGCTGGGGACTCGCTCAGGGACCTTTCTCCTTGTCTGTGGGGTCTGACTCACTGTTTGTTCTCATGTTTGGGATCTTCCCTGCAGGCATTTCACTGTTCACTCAGTGCTCATCGAGGGTCAGCAATTCCCCAGTCCCATGATACTCCTTGTACATCAAGCCTTAAGGGATGAAAGCAGGGAGCTCTCTCTTGGAAGTGAGTCTTTGGAAACCATATGAATTACTTGTTTGAAGGTGTCAAAATAAGGGCTTATAGGAATTCCCTTTTGACAAAATCTCAGCTGTGCTCTCAAAATGCAGATAGAATGATAAGATGGATAAAGTAAAATTCATTATCACAGTGATGTTTCTAACAACTGATCTTAGTTCACAGAAGCCACACTATGTGTTGCCAAAATGTGATGTATCCAAGGGGAGGCTGTTCCTAAAGAAGGGAACTGTGCATAGGTCAATGACATTCTTCTGAACATTTTTGTATATATCTGTATGAGATTTAAATTTCATTTTACCTAAATTCTAGATCCTGTCTTTCTTTGTTTGAAGAGGGGAAGCACATTTTGGATAAAGGGGTTTAGATTTTGTGCTTTCTTTTGATTTTTGATCTACTCCCTGGAGCCTCTTTTGAGGATGGTCTTTAGTAAATTGAGTTGTTTGAGTTCTGCAGCAGCACATGGTCAAAGGATATTATCCCAGGAAAGATTAATGTGAAACATTGTCTATTCTAATGGACAGTTGTGACAACTTTATTTTCAGAAGTGACTTATGCAGAGGGCACGCTGTGATTTGCTGCTGGGTAAGTAATCTGCAGTATTGATTCTTAAAATGTCTGTATGTTTCTTAAAGAAAATAATCATTATTGTAGTTGAGAGTACAGCTGTAAAATGCAAGATTTCTTCTTGGGTAATTCAGTAGGTGCTGAACATTCTTAGTCTCGAGCTCTTAAGTAGAAAGTAATATATGATAGTGAATCTATTTCAGAAAGCATCTTTAAAAACCCCCACACTGCTACATTATTCTTTCAGCTGATAACTATTTCTGGTGCGTATCTCATTTGCCTGGTTTATACCATCTGCTTTCTTTCCAAGTTTAGTGTAATTATATTAGTTATCCATCACACTTGGAAAGTTTGAACACTGCCTTGGAAGTGTGTGAAGAAAGTTGAAGTAATTGTTGTCTTCTGGTTTTGAATTCCACAGTTTCTAAGTATTGTGTGTCAAAATAGCTGCTCAAAGAAAAAAAACCACGACTACCACCTTGAAAAGTAAATGGAGTTAATAATGGTATAGATAATAATCTGACTTCTGTATGCTGCAGATGTGAATTGTCAGAGGAGAAAGAAGATAAAGCAGTGTATCATCAATAGGACTAGATCTTAGATGATTTTTTTTTGCATAATTTGCATAGTAATGAAAGACAATTATACTCTTAGACTTCATTGTAAGCTCATATGAATCACCTTCAAGATAATTTATAGTACATGTATGGAAAGAAAACCTGTATAGTTTTACTGATGTTTCATCTTGGCTGTGTCAGCCTGACCTTCAGTCACTGTCAATTGTTCCATTCAGAGCAATCAATGGGAACGTCGTTAGTACCAGTCAGTGATCGCTTATGACAAATCAGTGCAATGTGATTAAATTGTCAGTGCAAACACACGTGATTGGGGCTGCAGGCGTGGGGAAGGAATACTGAAACCTGTCCTGTACACTCAGGCCTGTAGGTGTTTCCAAAAACAGATGTGTGGAAAGGGTAGTAAATGACCACCAGAGATGGGCAGATGGTTTGTTTAAAACACTGTGTGTGAAATTTGAATGGCAGGGAGAGCAGCAATAGCAACCTGTGCTCCGTGAGAGTGGTGTCTTTAGTTTCTACTCCAAACTACGTTCAGATCTGCTTTATGCCACTAACTGCATGTTCCCCTGCTGCAATGCAGTTACTTGTTCTTCTTGAGTCTTGTTCAAGAAGCTTGTTCTTCTTGAATCTGTACCCAGGCTTTGAGCAACTCACTGGTGGAAACTTCTCCATGCCCTCATCTGTCCCAGGGGAGGGACAGAGCCTTTGCCTGAGCTGTGAGGAGTCCGTGCTGCTGTGCAATGTGAGCTCTTGCTGAAAGGTTTGGGCAGGGTCTGTGTTTCCCAGATAGCTTCTCTGAATAGTCACCAACCTGAATCCAGCTGGAAAATGGGACTGGAGACTATCCAGTATGACAGATGCATCTGTGGTGGACAGTGCCAAATGCAGTCTTGGGGTTTTTTCTGGCTTCTAGAAAGTGACAGCAACCCTAAATCTGACTCTCTTTCCCCAAATTCTTTCTTTTCAGGACCAAATGTCTGCTGCACTTCCAGGTTGCAGATATCATGCTGGTTTTTCTGGACCCCATCTGTCTTGTCCACAGTTTTCAAAGTCAAATCCAGTTTCCCTTTAGGACCTTCCATCTTTCTGTCTTCCAGATTTTCTTGTCTCCTTTCCCTGTTGATCATTTAGGTCTTCTGCTTCAAGCCCAGGTCACTTGAAGGGTAACAAACTACTCCAAGAAATCTTCAGAAAAAGAGATATTTTTTCATCTGCTGACAAAGTAAAGCCACTTTTAGCAAGTGCTGTGTGCTGCTTACATGCTCCTTGGCTGGAAAAGTGTTGCAGAGGAGACAAGCCAGTGGATCCAGAGAACAGGTCAAAGGAGAGGAAAGAGAAAGGAGAGTGCCTGGTGTTACTTTTTGTGCACATGTATGGTAGAGTGGTAAATGTGGAAAATAATTGTGTGGGGAGAGGAAAACTATGAAAATAGATGGAAATTTCATTTAAAACCTACTTTGTTTTTGATTGAGCTGTTGTAGGCAGTCTGGATCCAACTGAGGATCTATTTTGGTTCCTTCTTGTGAACAAATACTATTTCTGGAGTTTGTCTTGATCAGGATGCGTGCCAGCCTTCCTGCTGTTCAGCTTCTCACACTGTTGAGCTATGGAGTATTGCTCATCCCTGGGAAGGGTCATGGGTGACACTGAACCCTCCTACACTTGTAAGACGAGGTGCCAACCCCCTCCATTGCCATCTTGTTAATTAAGAGCTGAATTAACTATAGGCCCCTTCCCAAAACTTAGATGTATGGCACAGGGCTAGAAGAAACATGCTGTGCAAAGTGGGGATTTCCAAGGGATTGATGCACCAAATTAAACAAGTACAGCACTGATGAGCTGGGACTGTGTTTTGGAGTCAACCAGGAGAGACAGCAGCAGTAAAACCCAAGGGGCTGTGGTGAGAAAAGAGGCAACACAAAATACTTGTTTTAAATGCTGGCTGGCAGAAGAACAGTAAGGTGGTCTTGAGTTTCATTACCTCTGTGCCATAGAAATAGGGCTTCAAAATGTATAGGATGTGTTAAGGGCACTTTGGGTTCCTTATGAGATCATCTTTCTCGCTGGAATTCCTCCTGAGATGATTTAATTCAAAAGGGATAATCTTACTCTTTGGCGCTAGCAAATGACAAGTGCAAGGCTCCTCACATGTTAACTAATCAGTTCCAGCAGCACCTCATTTCTCATTCCCAGAGTCTGAGGTATTTCCATGAATGTGCTTTACCAAAGTGCCACAGATCCATCTCAAGTTTCCAAGCCCTGGTTCAAGTCTTCTACCTGAGCTTTGCCAGCCTCAGACAACAGACCCCCAGCTGCACTGCCAGCTGCCTTTCTTCCAGCAGTATAGGTGTCTGACAGAAATGCAAGTGTCCATCTTTAGGCAGTATCAGCTTTAGTTTCATGATAAACAAACTCCATCTCACTCTGCCTAGCTGTAAGTTTGATAAAAACCATTCTCACTCCCACACTTAATTTGTATTTGCCCAGGGTTTTCAAAGTGGTACAAAGGTTTGCTATCATTTACCTTGCTTTCTGAGGGTTGTGGAAAGGGAAAGTCAATACAAGCACCCAGCTGTGTTACAAACTACAGCTGATACCGAAGAGATGACCATTATATAGGTTACATATGTTCAAGCTGAAGCTTTGCAGTAAATTGTGCAAAATTGAGTGAGACAAACCACTAGGTTAGAGATGGCGTTTCACACCAGATCAGATCAAGCCAAGCATTAATATACCAAGATGTGATATTACTTTACAGTTAAAGCACTAGTTGCTTTATTGAATATATTCAAACAGGTTAAAGTCAGTCCCAAGGTTCCAGATATCCCGCACAAATAGTGAAAAGTGAGTCATTCACAGGCCCTTCTTCCCTGCAAGCAGCAAAGCTCCTGGTAGCTGTAATACCACCAAGATCTCAAAGCTGAAAAATCAGTTTAAGAGAGCAGTACCTTTTTCTTACAAGTTTCTTTCAAGTCCTGCCTTATCCCAAGAAATGCAGAATATATTAATTAGTAAAACTGGATTTTCATCTTCCTTCACCTTTCCCTCCTCTGCATCTGATTCCTCTCCCCATCATCCATGTGCAATTGAGAGGGGTTTGCCTGCAGAGTTAAAAGGTCCTCTCCTGAATTTGGTCCAAAGCCACAGCTGACATTTGCTCCCATGTTTCATGCGCTGTCCAGGCTCCCCTCTGCTTTCTTACAGATCTTGCTTTCTGCCATTACCTTCCTTTGTACTACTTGAAACAAAACAAAACCACCTCCCCTCCCCAGAGCCCCAGGTCTCACCAGCAGGTATCCTTCTCTGCTCCCCTCTCTTTGCTGTGTTTCACTCCAATTACACAGCAAGTGGGGTTTCCCTTTGAAGTTCCCATGTTGCTTGGCTCTGTATTGACTGCCCCCCATCCTGATGTATCATTAGCAGATCTGACAAGTTCACAGCTGGTTTCTCCCCTGTAGTTGCTGCTGATTAGAAACAAAAAAGGTATTTATTGAACCTTCCCCCTCTACTCACCTGCTTACCCTCTCCCACAGCCTGTGTTCTCATCCATGATTTGTCTTTTAATAGGTTTGGGTTATCTCCTGCCCAAAAATAAGTGAGGGAAGAGACATTTGGGATATTTGGGATTACAGCCCAATTTTGTGACCACACACCCTTACATGCACCCCTGCACCTCTTATTTTGACAGTTCTGGTAGGACAGAGAGCCCCCTTCCATCCTTCAGGGTACTGGGAGCTACAGATCTGTGTCTCCTGAAAGAAATAGAGGATGCTGCTCTGTGGTAGAGAACCGGAGCGAGCAAGGCATCTTGGAGTTATGGAAATATGCTCCTTTTTTGCTTTGGAAATAATCAAGCTAATTCCAGCTCTGTAGGATCTTTGAGGAAAGTGCTGTGTCCTGGTGGCTGTGCTTGCTTGCATCATCCTCTCCTTGGCAGATAACACTTAGCACAGGCAATAGAAACGCCTTAATCTCTAAACAGCTCAGGGGGAGAGGATTTATTAATTGTTGGTATTGTTTAGGTTTTAGTTCCTTTGCTGAAAGTGTCCACAAGGGGCCAGTCTGCTGATTATTTGGGGATGCAAACACTTACCCACAGGGAGCTGGAATGAGCCCCTCCAAGCTCTGGGCGTATGGACAAGTCAGCCTTGCAGCTGACTCCCAAAAAGCATCAGCTCCTTACCTGGGACACACCTAAGTGAAAGGTTCTCTAAACTGGTTTTTTTTAAGCCACCAGTCTCCTGTTCCATCTAGTCCTTTCCTTACTGTGTGTAGCTACTTCATGGTTTTAATTAATATTATGATTATACAGCAGACATGCTTCTACAGCGTCTGTTGCTGTGGCAGCTAGACACTTTAATTACGGAGATTAAAACACAAATCAAGGACAATACAGAGTCGTTATGGTGATAATTACCAGATTGGAATATTTGTAGAGAACTGGCCACTTGAGCCACTGGGGTTAATGTACAAACACGTGCTTCTGGGGACCTGTGTTCAGGTGGGTGGTTGGGACAGGGCAGGGAGAGTGTGGAGGGCACTGTCTTGCTGTCACCTTCCTGAAGTGTTTCAGTTGTTGAAAGAATCAAGAGAGAAACCTCTTTTAACCTGCTGGTTGACAAATTTGCTCGTCCAGGATCATACCCTAATCTAGGGCTTCAGAAGTTTTATTCTGCTATTTATTTTAAAATAATTTTTGTTTAATCCTAAAGGACACATTTTGTCATTTCTTACCGTAGTGAAAATGCTGGAGGAAGGATTTTTAGTGTTTACTTTAGGGAACCTTGGAAGTTCATTTCATATTTAAAAATTGGAAATATTATACTAAGAATTTTTAGTTCTTTAGATCATGGTCTGTTTGGTGAGTAGAAACAGTTTCATGTGTTTAACACAAATTTCTGAATGTTCTGGTCCATCTCTGGTTGCATTTCAGATTGTGGGGGTGGGGAGGAAGATTGCTTGAAATAATTAATCTGGCTTTAAAATCACCATGTAATTTAGGCTTGCAGATCCAGCCCAGAAAGCTTTCATAAGGCATAACAATACTTGCCAGTCTCAAAATATGGTTAAATTATTTGTCTTCAGTCTTTTTATTTTACTAAAAGAACTCTGTAGTTTAAGAATCTTGTACGTTGCTCTCATGAGCTTGATACATCAATGCACGTGTTCTTTCCTGAATTTTCTGCTTGCTTGCTTGGGTGTTCACTTTTTAAATAGAACAGAATATATCTCCCCTTAATTCTTGGCCCAGAGGTCTGTAACAAATCTGTTGTTATCTGGCAGTTTGTAGTTGTCAGATGCTCGTGCAGTGGTCACTGGGAAATGTAAATGCTGCTCCTTTGGATGCAAAGGACCCTGATACTTTGGTCGAATGCTCCCTGATTTCGCCACCCTGAATCCTCCTGCATCATTGCCAAGTCCCACTTGTCTCATGCTGTCACTCTGGCAGGGAACGGAGAGTCTTAATAATATTAGAAACATGGCAGGTTAAACTCAGAGAGGAAAACTCCAAAGGATCTCTCCAGAAGGATTTCTGTTGAAAAGTCTCCAAGTCATCTACTGCCAGCACTGGGAGACACCTGGGGTTGTCCCCCTCTGTGCAGGAAAGGAAAACATTTCTCTTTTGAAAGAATATACTACTGATTCTTCCTTAACTAGCCAGAAATCAGGGGCTACCAGCAGGAGCTGACTGTAAACCTACAGGGTGACAGATAAACCAAGCCCAAGCCATGGAGAGTGTGTGTGGTCATGCGCTGCTCATCTCCCTGGAGGGCTGTAGGGATGCTGTGTGGAAGGTGGAAGCAGCAGCATGTGCACTGCCTTCCCTTTCCTGACACCCTCCCTTGATCTAAAGTAACACTCCTGATTTGAGACAAAGCTCAAATAAATCACAGAAAGTGCTTCCCAGCCATATTCCCTTCCTCTGCTCATTTCTCATATGTGGAAGGAAGCCAGATCTCTAATTGTTGCTGTGTCCCCATGGATCCTCTTAGGAAAACAAGCTGTTTCCCACAGGGATTTTCCCCATGTGTTTTGAGGCGTGGGTTTTTCCTTACAAATGAAGGGAGACTTTAAGGGGCTCAACTGAATGTTTGTACTGTGGGCTCTCCAGGGGAATGGGTACCTGCCTACTTAGGGCAGGTGAAACCAGAGCTCTTCAGGCCATGCAATGCAGCTTTATTTCATATGGGTTCTTTCATTTGCTGGTGTCTCCAGCAACACTGCAGAATTACACAGCAGAAAGCATGTGGTGTAAATGAAGGACTTTACATAGAGAGTTTTCCAAAATAATGTTACAGAAAGAACATTCTTTATTCCTTCCATGAGTTTTCTACAACACACCTTCCTCTATATTGGCGACATGGAGCTGTTGACATCCCAACCTCCTTAGCTCTGGGACTTCTGATAATGTTTTCCATTTGCTGAGTGGACATACAGGAGCTGGTAATAAACAGCTCCTGAGGGATTGTTCCTTAGATTGTCCATGCAGTGTCTTAGTTTCTAAATGTGATGGATCACTAATCATACTGGTGGCATTAAAGCAATTAAGAATAGAAAAACCAATAAAATGTTGCATTCCCTCAAACTTAATAGAGGCTTTGTCAAATAGTTTAGTAGTGCAGGGATTTCATCCTGATTATTTAAACATTTAGAACATCTGAATTGCCGTTTAAAATTGTGTTAGTTAAATGCTTAACTAATCCAGACATTAAAGACAGCAGGTGTATGTGTGTGCACACACACACTGCCTGTGGATGCACACAGTAAATGCCTGTGGTTCCATGGCATGGATGTATGTCCTTCCTCCTCGGCGGGAAGACTCCTCACACTGTTCCCCTGCTCCAGCTTGGGGTCCCACCCATGAAAGACAGTCCTCCACAAACTTCTCCAAAGTGAGTGCTTCCCATGGGCTGCAGTTCTTCCCAAACAGCTCCAGTGTGGGTCCTTCCACAGGGTGCATTCCTTCAGGAACAGGCTGTTCTAGTGTGGATCGTCCACAAGGTCACAGGTCCCACTGGCATGGACTCCTCTCTCCAGGGTCCTCCCAGGAGGACCAGTGTGGGCTTCCCAGGGGGTCACAGGCTCCTTGGGCTGCAGGGTCACATCCATGAGTAAGACCTCATGGGATACCTGGAGCACCTCCTCCTCCCCTTTCTTCTGCACTGACCCTGGGGCTGTTGTTCTCACTTTCTCATTTCTCTCTTCTCTGCTTGCAGTTGCTCCTGAACAATAACTTTTTCCCCATCTTCAATATGTTGTCCCACCCCCACTGTCACTGATGGGCTCGGCCTTGGCCAGTGACACTCTTGGAGTCGCTGGTGTTGGCTCCATTAGACATGAAGGAAACTTCTGGCAGCTTCTCACAGAATCTACCCCTGTAGCCCCCCCACTCCCAAACCCTGGCCATGCAAACCCAATATGCTTTGTTACCACTCCAGACTCACTTGTCAGACTCCATTGGACAAGTTACTTCAGAGCATTAGCAGTAGTTTCTTTTAATTAACAGTTCTGTTAATTTGAGAGGCAGTAAACAACAGCATTGTGTCTCTAGTGTTAGAGAAGTTCTGGATGTTTTGAAATGCCCAACTCAGCCTTAACCTGTTGGTACTGCTGTGCCACTGAGCACTGCATGTCCACAGCTGGATCTATCCCTTCTTTTAAAGACTGTCTTAAGAGGAAACCTACCTGCTATTCCCTGGAGCTGCCAGAATACTTCTTCATGCTACCTTTCTCTTGTATCATGGCATTTATAAAATCAAGTAATTCTGAACCTTACCTGCCTTCAAGATTCTTTGTTTCAAGAATGCCCAGACTGACACGTACTGCTGAGGTTTGACTCCAGAAAATCAATTCTGCCACCAGTGCAGTGCTCACATCCACTTCATGTGTATAGGGAGAGGAAGGTAAATGTTGCAGTCCAGATGTACATCCTGCTTTAGCTGACATCTGTGATCCAACAGACACGGCATATGCCTCTATTTCATTCAGCTCCCCTCAGCCCCTTTAACAGCGTGAGTCCTAATTTCACTAAAAGTATGTCATTTCTTTAGTGTTTTGGGGGTTTGAATCTAGGACAAGAGTATCAGCAGAGAGGAGCAGGTACGGATATCCAGCCTGTATATCTTATCAGATATTCAAGAATGCAGTAAGAAATGTCAGAGAGAGCTTTCTATGAAATATTTAATTAACAGCAACAGCTACAGAAATGAAAAACAACATCCAGGCAATTACAGTGTTCAATAAAGCAGCTCTCAGAGGATGGAGCAGCAACGGATTAGTGACTGACTGGCATTTAAATATGTTATCAACCAGTTAGGGAGACTGGAGTAAATTTGCTCCCCTGGGGATCAAGCCAGTAGAAGTATTATAACTATATTATTGTTTCTCAGGGCAATCAATTGAATTATATGGTGCAGTAGTCTGGGCTGCTTGGCTCTTACTCCAGCAGCTGGTTACGTGATTTGTTTCAAAGAATCATGGAATGGGTGAGATTGAAAGGGACCACAGTGGGTCATCTGCTCCAAAATGGACGTTCATTCCACTGGACATTTAGCCAGTGCCCTGGGTGAGAGACCTCTGTCAGTTTGCAAACAGCATTTTTTTTTTTTTTAAATCAACGATGCATACATTTCACTTTTGGATTTTAAATGCAGAGTGTGCTGGGAACTCTATAATTTATAAAAGGGGTGGAATATGATAATCTTTGGATGTTAAATTAGAGCACAATGAAGAATTTATGTTATCATCACCTCCAAGACCAAATATATGCTGAGAGGGCATAGCTAGTCTACCCCCTGTAACACCTTCTTATGATCATGTAAAAGTGTGGATGGTTTCACTGATTGAGGGTTTTTGCTGTTATAGATTTTACATAAAACAAAAAAAACCCAAACCCAACCAAACAAAAAGAAGCCCTGGAATAAATAACTGTGCTTTTAGTATGATGGATGAGATAAAATTCCATGAACTGCAACCATACTTCATTTTGAGCTAATGCATTCCCTTTTCACACATACATGCAGACTTGATGATGCAAATCCCCATTCCATGATTAAGCTGTATCAGAGAGGCACAGTGTACCTGCCAGGGCACACAGGTACATCTGTAGGTGAAGTTCTAATTGCATCAGGTGGTTGAGTCCTTTGCTTCTCTCTGTAGAGTACAGGGATGCAAAGGAACTGGTAGGGAGGTGGCAGTTTGCAAAGTTGGACCTAAAAAATAGTATTTTGTATTGATTTATGTTTGCTGCTCATCAATTGGGCAAGAAAATTAAAATGAAACAGCATCCCTTTAATAAGTAACTGGTCCAAACCCCACAGTGTGTCAGCCAAAGGACAGCCAGAGTGTTTTGGTAAGGATCTATGTTTCTTTGATATTGTTCATTTGTTCTTTATAGCAGCAAGGTTCCTGGGATTGCCTGTGCAGCCAGTATTGTAACAGCCTCTTTTTCATAAGGAGACACAGAACAGCAGAGAACAGCTTGTTATTTTTTTTCTTCCATGCATTCCTGTATATTATTTCCCCCCATGGCTCCTTTACTCTCAATTTCTCTTCCAAAATTAAGAGCAACCTTTAAGCTCTGAGGACACTGGGAGCCAATGTAATGGTCCAAGACAGAGCAGCTCCTAACATTCACCACTGTGACTGTGACTGATTTTTTTCACTGTAAGTGCATGTTATTGATGGTTGGAAGTGAGGAAGAACCCTGGATAAGTCAATCTGTTGAAAACCCAGGTGTCTAGAAGTCCCCTGGAATAACTAAACCATTTTCCATTAATGGCAGGCTTCTTCATGGTAGAAGAAAAGACTGCTATTAAAACACACAGGAGGCCAAGTACCTTCAATGCAGTTAAAATTATTTATTTAAAGACTGTGAACCTCAGAACAATACAGTCAACAAAATAATACACCAACATGAACATATTTATGTTCATGACCAGACAGGAAGACAATTAACACAAAAGCACATCATCCTACTAAAGCCCACCTTGAATGCTGAGTGGTATAAATCACAAGTGTCCCTGATGCAATGCTGATTACATCCAAGGCAGGTAAATTGGGTGGGATGGTCTCATCCACCTGGCAGGAGAGGCACTGAAGCTCATCCTGTTGCTCACTGCTGACCAGCTCATTGTGAAGAATCAAGAGGTGTCCTATGTTGTCTTATCTTGCACATACCAAGATATAAAATATGTCACTAAGAAATCCTTCACTAAAAATGGACTTTGTGCCATGTGTTTTACCTGAGAAATGGCCAGTGAGATAAAAAATGGGACCAGCTGCCTTGAGATGTTGCTGCTGGAATGAAATTAGGGATGAGATAAAGTGCAGACTGAAGAAAGTGCGTTTTTCATCTCTGTTTCCATTGCGCTAAGTGCTGTTTCCAGGATTCCCAAGCACCCCTCAGCAGTCTCTGGTAATTCCATATCACAGCAAGGAGAGAAAGGCAGTGCCCAGACAGGTGAGAAACTCAAGGAAAAACTGTTTCTACCCCACTCAGTCTGCACAGTCCCCAGTGGCAGTATATGGGGGCAGTGTGGGTCCACTCCTGTGTCTTACAAAGACACCTTGGAGAAAACTTTTCATGATGGAACAAATTCTTTCTGTGGAAGTCATGAAGTGACCCTCTACAGTTAAATATTGAGGGTCAAGTTGCTTGTAGCTCATGTGGTTTTCCACATAACCCCTCTAATGCTGGGACGTGAGGGAAGCAGAACAAGTAAGATGTTCTGAATAACAGAAGTCTGAAGTTAATTAGTGCTCAGAAAGTGGTTTGAAGATGAAAAGCACTGCTGCTAAGTGTTATTAATAGTGGAGTAACCCTGCTGTTAATTATAAATAACAATAATACTACGGAGCAGGCTACATGCAAAGATCTCAAAACGCTTTTGAAATATGAATCACTGATTTATTCTGATATTCAAAGTGGGAAGAATGAGCCGTGGAGGCATGTAACAACTTGTTCCATTACAGTGTTAAATACAGAAGTAGAGGAGTCCAGGGCTGCAACCCAGATCTCAGACTTGCGTTTTACAGGTGAAACTCCTGTGGGCTGTTGCTGAGCTGTGCAATGCTGGGCAGCACAGTCCAACCTCTGACTTCTCTGCACAGGGATGTCTGATTGTGCAGAATATCACCATGAACTGAAAAGATTTGTGTGTCTGATTTATCTTCTCTAATGTTAGGAAGTGCAAGGAATCCTGGCAAGGAGTCTGAAGCTATATAAAACAGAGTTATCCAGCTCTGGTGCTGTAATTCCCCTGAAAGCATCCCTGGGATTCCAGTCTTGCTGTCCACATAAACATAAAGACATTCAGTATTGCTCCTCCCTGCCACTGCTTTGTTTCAGCACGGAGTGATACTCGGCTGATCTCTCACACAGAGGTTTCCCAACTCAGAGCCTGTCACTTATTCCTAGAATTCTGAAAAATGAAGTCTGCAGATGAAGTGACTCAATCAAGGCTGAGCAAACAGTGACTGAACTTCAATCAGAGATGCCAAGCACACCCAAGGACCCTCCTAGTTTTAGGGAATAACAATGTGAAAGTAAAATGAAAAGAGCCAGCTCCTGGCATGAAATGAGCATCTCATGTGGGCCTTGCACTCTCTCTCATTCTCTCGGTTAATAGAGTTCGCTGCTGTATTAGTTTGGCTCTCATCAGCCCCTCTTTAAATGGGGTTTTTTAGTTCTCCAACTAATCTTTTCCTGTGAAGGAGGGTTCATTTGTATGCTGTTATTGTCATTAACAGTGTAATCTTCACTCGTAGTGTTAGTGTGTCTATTCTGTGCTTCCTTAGGGTAGCTGTGAAGTACTTCTCCACTAACCCATGAGTGCCTCTGTTTTCACATCTTACTGAGGACTATTGTGTATTGTGATCATCTGCTAATAGAGGAGATTAGCTGAATCACAGCAGTCTCCAAGCAAGAGACATGACACTTTTTTTTTTTGCTTTTTCCTCTTCAGTTAATGTTATATGCTTGTCTTTTTATACTGGCAATAATCACTTTCTGTTGTGCTTTTATTATTGTCATTTTTGTTCCAAGACTTTGAACTTCAGAGTCCTAAAGCACTTCCTTGTTTCATCTTCATGGCCATTCAGAGTGTTTAATGGGCTTACAAGCAATCAAGACTTCCATCTTCCTTGAATGGAGCTTTTGTTGGAGTCAATCTACTTGCACAACTGGGATCACAGGTGTATGCAACCTTTCAAGCAGTGGTTCTTGTACTCCAGACCAAATTTACCCAGATGTTATTTCGAGAGCAATCAGAATTATTAACGTATAGTTCAGCAAAATGTTGACAGAATACAAAGCATAAAACACCTTGCGCTGAAACTCCAAACCCAATTAAATGGGCTAATTCACCTACTGCTTAATTGGCTGGAAGCCATATGAGTAATTATGCCACTGACATCTTCCAAAATTATATTCTTAATTGTTACAATTATTTGCATCACAATGAAATACCCACATCTCAGCTCAGCACACTCAGCTCCTCTTGCAGCACCAGCCTCACCGGCGGAAGGGACGAGGCAGTTTTGCATTTCACAGGGTTGCCTTCCTGAAAACGTCGATTGGCAAAGCAGCAAAGCAGGGCCTCTGGGAGCTGGGGCAGGGAAATGCAAACTTGGTCTGTTTATTCCTCAACATATGTAGCTTGTTATTGTGGGACGTGGTGGCTTTTATTGTAGCACGCTGCAGAGACGCCTCTCTTTTCTTTTTTCCCCTCTCTGTTATTGTTCACTAAAATGCATGAACGTGGCAGGGCGGTGTGATATTGGTTGTGCTTGCAAACTGCAATATAATATCACACTCCTGAGATGCAGTGTTTCTATTTGCTATCATAAATTTATTTCGTATTTTCTTTCCTTCATAAAATATCCCCCTACTTCTTTATACAAATAATGTCATTCCAAGGAAAATGTATGCAGAACCACTTTACAGAAACCCTCTATAAGCACTGTTTGGTCTTGCTGTGTAGATCTACTCTCTAATTGCTTTGAATTTACTTTATTGCAAGGCTGGGGATTGCTTTGAAGTGATTATGAAAGAATAAGCAGGCTTCTGCAAAGGGAATTTAGGAAAGAAAAAGCTTTTAAGAAATCCTATTTTGAAGTTCCAGTTCCAGTGGGTCCCTGGTTACTGAAATGTAATGCCAACACATTCCCTTCCCTTCGTTCTCTTTAACGGCAAACTCTTCATCATTAATAAGACTTACACTGGCATGAAAATTGTTTCTTGAGATCATTTTCCAGCCATGTCATTTTGTTGTAAGGGCTCACAATATTACTGTATTTATGGCTTTTTGAAAGTCCTTTATATGCATTCAGGAATATTTTCATCCCTCTCACAAGAGCTTTACCCAGTTCTAACCCTCTTCCAAAACACAATAGACACGTGATGGATTTACTGGCTGCGTGGTATCTTCTTTCTGGAGTACATGGCTTAGGTACAAAGTTCATCTGAGCATCTGTCTGACCAAAAGAAATGGAATGCTGAAAGTAAGGACTTAGATGGAGCAGGTTAATGTTATTTAAAAAAAGAAATAGAATAATAAAAAAAGGAAGTGAAGATTTGGGCTAGAATTTTGTGTATTTATGAGCAGTCCAGAGATCCATGTAAATGCTACCAAGTCCGGTGACTTTCTAAGAAAGAAAAAGGAGGGAGGGGTGTTTTATTTCTTAATGTATAATTGGTAAAAGACTTATATAAAAATCCCAAACCAGATCTATTGGTCTTTCTATCTATCCCAGCATGAACATTTGGGGATGACAAAGAAGGAAGGAAAATCAGACCCATGTTGTTTTCTTCAGGCCTTAGGAACAGCGTGATTCCCAGGCAGCATTCCCTGTTAGAAAATTCCTTCTGCAGTCATTTGTGAATTGCTTATTTATCACCAAACTCAGAATTTCCATCCATGCATAGAAGACGTTGGTTTTCTGATGCAAAACTAATAACATCTGCTCTTAATTAAACATTAATAGTAACAAATGGCAGCTTATCAGGTTTTTATCCCCTGTCAATCTGGAAGGTGGATTTCTTACCCTGCCTCACTTAGGGCCCTTTGAACCGCAGTGATCACGAAAGCTTCACCACTACAGGCCTGCCCAGGACTGTCTGGTTCAGATGTGGGTGCTGAACAGTCAGAAAATAAGTCACCCACATTATTTACAGGAATCAGGCAACACAGAAATAAACCCACTGCCTCGTGGTGCCTCATGCAGGACTCATGCTGAGGAAGGTGTGCTCAGGGATGTGCTTGGATGTAACAGATTGATGCTGATTTGGGTCTCCCATGTTGAAGTTTAAATTGATAATGCTCAGCTTTAGATTGTTTTTTGTAAAATGGATATTTGAGAAACATGTATCCGGGAAAAAATGGGTCTGCTAGTAAAAAAAGGAGCAGGCATGGCTGACAGTCCCACATGAGATAGCTAAAACGAATAAAGCTGCGGGCACAGAAGGAAGGGAAGAATTTTTGTAGTACATAAGCATTAAATTTGTGATAAAACACTTTCTCTGGGAAAAACGTGTTCCTATTCAGGCAACCTATGGAAAAGTTGAAACTTGTTGTAAGTGGTTTATAAGCTGCACAGCAGCTCCTGCCATGGTGGGTGAAATTCGGCTGCTCCGGCACCGTTCAAGCTGTCACCTCCCGGGTGAACTCTCCTTGACTGGTTCTCTATCGATGTTTTCCCTGCACAAAGACCAGGCACCTTTTCCCCTTTTCATTTACAGTCAGTCTCCACAAAAGTCAATCATCTGGGGTCTTACCTGTAACTCACTTCAAACACTAACTTCAAAACCACCAGTTCAAAGAATTTTGGTTTGTTTGCAGCTGTTACAGCCTAAATAATTAGCTAATACTTTTTAAATGTGTGTTTTAAAGATTATGGTTTAAATCCCCAAACTGTGTCATCATTTGGAAACAAGTCTCCTTAAAATTGCAAAGCCAGCAGAAAGCGCAGGAAAGCTCCAGATGGTCCAGTAGTCTGTGGTTTATTTACAGTAAACCGGATCCTTCCCCTCAGCCTTTTGTCTCAGAAAATACAGGCGGTTTGCAAAAGGAGAGGGGCTTTCTGTGAGCTCCGTGAGGTGTCTGAGTTCTTTTACCAACCCACAAGTGAAAAAGCCAATTCTGGTGCCCTAAAACCAGCTGGGAAAGTCCAAGGAGTGCTGAGCTCTTGCCCGCACAGGTGCCCCAAGCAGTGTCACCACTCGACACAGCCGAGCACATCTGTGTCACATCTGCCAAGGGCAGAGCTGCTGGGGGGGGTGTTGGTAAGATACCTCTGAATTATTTTTTTCCCCCTTGATTTTTTGTTTTGAGGATTTTGACAACATCATGTTATTATTTTACGATCTGTGACTTTGAAGGTAGAACTACAAAAGAGATTTGACTGAAATATTTGGGGTATTTGTAACGCTCACATCTCTACCGTGGCTCAGCTCTGCTTTCTTATCTCTCACAAAGAGTCACAGTTTTCATCCATCAGATGTTGCCCTAAATCAGAAGAAAGCCCTGTTGTCCATCTCTGCTGAGATCTATAGAGAACATCTTTTTGGGTTTCCCAGTACAGTTTTTGTCAACTGTGTTTTCGTTGTATGCTTGTTTGTGCTCCAGCTGGGCCTTCTGTGCCTTGTACAGAGAAGCAAACCCTGCCAGCACATTACATTATTTATAAGAGAGAGATGCTATCAGATCTCACTCAGGTTGGAAGAGGCTCTGCTTTCAAATAATTATAGAATTTACATTTATGTATTACCTCTCAGGGAGACCTTGGAGCACTGTGTGAGTGTCAGTGTGGAGCTGGGGTTGTGAGTTTTCTGCTGAATGGAAGTAAAATTGGTCGGAGGGGGATAGGGGAGTGAATCCCATATTGGTGTCTGGCTGCCAGACGGTGTGAGGTGAGTTTAGGTGGAAAATACAACCATTGAAATTGGAACTTCAGTAAGAGACCAGGCCTGGAAAGAATGCTGGACTCGTACGTGACCAATGTGGACAGGGGCCTGGTTTTATTTTTCATCTAAAATAGTTAATAATTGCTCATAGTTTGTTATGCAAAGCAAATGGGGGCTTCAGCCCAGCCTACAAAGCAGTGATGTGGTTTTGACAGAGAGCAGGGCTGGACGTGGCGTGGGGTGAATTCAGGGAGGCACCCACGAGTTAGTCACAGCTGCCCACGGCTGGGCTGTTTCACATCCCGTCTATTAATGGAGTTTTCCAGTTTTAGCCATGACTTGGCATGTTTCTGCCTTCTCAGCAGGGACAGGCACAAGCTGCAGCTTCCTCCGAAGTTCATTTTATCAGAATGTTTGTAACATATGCCTGTCTCTAGGAACGTGTTTGTTGGAAGGAGGGTGTTCTGGAAGGATGCAAAATATCCATATTTTAAGCACAAAGCCTAGTGAAGAACTTAATTTTAGTGCATTTGGAAGTGGAAGAAGAGCTCTACTTGTTCTTGCCTTGGCACAATGCAACACATCAGTTAAGCAGTTTAGAAAAGTAGATTAAGTTGGTGGAGAAGTCCCAAGTCACACCCTTTGTTCTTTGGAAAAATCAATTTTATAGAGGAAGCTTTAAAATAAAAACAAAAGGAGAGGGGGAAAGGCCCAGGAATACCAGGAATGGGATGTCAAGACAGCTCTGATTTGAGATGAACTGTATTCTTCCTGTAAAGGCCATTTCACTGCTCTGCTCTAGTGCTGTTGCAGTTCTCTTGGAATATCTGAGCAGAGGTGTCTTCACCTGATGTAGTCAAAATACATTTGGGTTCTGTTTGTTGAAGACTCATATTGTGACTGATGTAAAAGGTCCTGATTTAAGATCATGAGAGACCTGTGTGTTTGGTTCAGCACAAACAAACAGGAGGAACAGTTTGAGGAGGTAACAGAGTCTGGGGCTTCAAGCTGAGAAGATGCAATTTTTAAAGCAGGCTGAATGAGCCATGATATTTTTGTTGGTAATTTCTGGTCAGATTTATAACTAGTTCCTTTTAAAACATACAGAACTTCTAAATACTAGAAATTAATATTGTACTGATGGACCTGCTTGAACAAACATACTAAAAAATGTGCTCTCTGTCACGGCAAGATGAAAAAGCAGATGGCAGTCGGAAGCTGAGCAGCATACAGAAGTTTGAAATTTTAAATTAAATCAATTTGAAGCTTTGTTTGTGCCTAAGGCAAGCTTTCCCCTCAGATGAAGGAGAGTGGCTAGCTGAACTCTTTTACATGGGCTCTGGTTTGGAAAAGGCTGCTGGAAGATTTGAAATCCTCTGATTTACACCACTGTATTAGTCTGGGTTAACAGTGGAGTAGAATTACCACATTTGGGTTGGTCCCGCACAGGAAGCCTTTCCAAAATTGTAAACCCCTGTAATGAGATGGGTACAGAAGAGGGGCTTCTGCTTTTCCACAGCGTGCCATAAATATTCAGATTGTGTCATATGTTTCCTGGGCTCTAAGGAGATGTAAAAACATGACTGAAGTAAGAAAGAATCCTGAAGCAGACGTATGCACTGTGTTGTTCTGCTACAGTAAATCAACATGTGCCTTGTTTTAAACATCATGAACTGTTTTGACTTTCCTGTGAGCTCACAGGAGATTGTGAGGCAGAGCAGGGAAGCTGCTCCCTGGGCAAAATTTTGTTCTCTCTGTCTTAGAGTAAGATGGGATAGGCTGGACCCTGAGGTTCTTATTTTTACTTACTCAGTACTCTCCCAGATTTTAATGAGAGCTTTACCTGAATAAAAACTACTTTTTTTCCCAGGCCTGTAAAAGATTGCTGTCTCCTGCAGAATCAATCATAAGCCTTTTTCTGCTGTCTTCTGGCTTTGTGATAATTGTACCTTCTCTGTAGCTAACCAGCTTCATGTGGGGACCCTTGGAGCAGGTCTTGGGCTTGTGCTTCTTGGCCACTGATTGCTACATTAATTCAGTGGTGAAAAGTTACTTTATTTCTGATCCTTTATTTTTTGACCTCTGCTGTTTGAAAACCATCCCAATTAATTGCAGCTATACTCCTGTGTTGCTCTACAAACCTGCTGCTGATAGTTTGTGTGATTCCTACCCTGATCAGCAGTGTTAAAACCACATTCCCAGTGATTTTGTTAGCCCCTGAACCCTCAGACCTGCTCCAAGGCCATGGATGTGCAGCTGGTTTTGAGAGGATACATAATGCACAGAAGGGAAATACTCATTTCAGCAAAGCACAAGAAGTCAAGAGACTTTAAAATGAAATCAGTTTAATGAATTCTAATTTTGCAGAGAGAAAAAAAAATAATAGCAGGATTCTCAAATGATGGCTGAATTCTCAGCCAGCCTTTTAAATCCACGAGCCAGTGTGTTCCTGTCTCTGTCATTAGGGATGCTGGTCTGCTGCTCATCCATTTGGTCAGGATGAGTGATTGGTGCTGCAGTAAGTGTTCACCTGAAATCCACTATCAGGATAAACTGTCCAGGAATGTAGATGTTGGAAATCACTACAAATGTGAGAAACTCAACTATACTGAAATACCACCCCTAATTACTGCTGTTCTGCTGAGCAGAGATACAAAGGAGAAGAGTGCAACACCCAAGCTACTGCTGCAGTTGACTGTGGGACAGGTCAGGGTGGAAAATCAGGGTGACTCTGGGGTGAAGAGAAGTGTGGGCTGTCCAAAGGAAGGACCACCATCAGGCACCCAGGTTAGACAACGTGCTGCTTTACCCCTTGAGGAAGGAGCCTGTGGCCTTGCTGTGGCTGCAGATGGAGCCCATGCTGACCTCAGCATTGTGTCACTGAACATTTGCTGCACAGGGCTTAGAAAGGGAGACAGGTGGGATACAGGCTTGATTTGACTTTTCCCCAAATTTTTCCTTGCATTACCAGGCACACCAGCTTTTGCAACAAATTTGTACACAGAATTGCTGGAGCCTGCAGCTCTGTGAGTGAGGCTGTAATATTCCCCCTGCACAGGAGCAGAGTTGTGGTGTCAGTGCCAGGATGGGTGATTCCTGAGCTCTCTTGGGACCCAGCAGGTTCTTGGTGGGTTCATTCCCTGCTGTGGAACTGTGGCAGCACCACACCATGACCTTGGGGCTGTGCACAGCCTGTGGTCCCTGGCAGTCCCATACAGCTGCCTCCTCCTGTGCTGGGTTTGGTGATCTCTGATTTACACTGCACACCCCGTGGGTCACTGCTGCCATTAACATTTTTCTGGTGCTTAACTGCTCCAGTTCTTGATGTGCAGCTTCCTTTGCATCCTGCGGGTCGGAGTGCACGGAATGAGGAGCACTGGGCCCAGTGCTCAGTGTCACTGGTGTATTCAGGACATGCTTCCCTGAGCACTGATTATTATCCTGCCGAATCCCAGGGCTCCACTGTAGCGAAGCACTTGGCATCACTGCCAGCTGCACTAACTACCAACCAGCTGGCTAAGGACAGGGAATGGGAACTGAGAGAGGGAGAGAGACCACACGAGCAAAAAAGGATATTTTAGACCCAAGTACATTCTTTTTGACAGTCCAGCTCCAGAGAGATCAGTATGGCTTTTTAGTAATATTAAAGAAATGCAGCTCATGTGCAAAGCAGTGGCTGGGTTTGCCTTTCCCTTCATCAATAAATTCTAGTGACTCCATTTGGCTTTAACAGTCTTACTCTTTTTGAGAGCTTTTTATAGAAATGACAATTAAAAATGGGCAGAAGAAGAAAATTGTCCTCTTGCTACTTTGATTCTACTCTCCCACTCTCTCTCATATGCTTTGCAGCTGGAAGAGCTGCTGCACACTGATGTGTGCAATAGGCCCCATTCAGCTGTGGGGTACCCCAAGCTGTCGGAGAACTGGGAAGGCCACGACCTGGGGACCTGGTGCTCTTTTGGGAATTTCTTCTGCTGTTCCAGGTTTTTGGTCAGTGTCACCATATTTTACTTCTGTAGTCCTGTATGATTTTTTAAAATCTTCTTGCCTGGAAACTGTGGAAGGAAGAGGCTGGACAAAACTGTCTGTTGTTTTCAGTGTTGGGCATCCAGATGAGGGTTTGGACTGAGAGGCATGTCCTGAACTACTGGGATTTAATCTTCTTGCACAGAGCATTGTAAGCTTAAAGCCTGAGCGTGAAGCAGATATATGGGATGTGGAGTTCAATTCACCAAAAATGGACATGAAGACATAGACTCCTAAGCCAGTGTTCTGGGTCTGCCTTCCAGTATAAGCTGGGAAGTTTATAAGAAGAACTGGGGTATTCTCTCAGATATCACTTGCCAGATACATAGACATGGACTTTTCTTGGCTTCTCTTCTTTTCTCAGCTTCTTTCCTTTCTCTGATAGGCCACCACCAGGTTCCAATCCAGCTGGGAGGCCTCACTGCGGTCCAGCAGAGCAGTACATGGGTATCAGCTGTGAGTGTACAAACTGAATTCCAGTGGGAGGGAGACCAGCTGATGTAAAATTTCCCCTTGGGTTGTATTATCTCACCTCAGCTGAAGATTATATCATTTTGTAGTGGCTTTGGCTTCTCCAAAGGCTCTTACACCCATCTTGGATTTAGGTCTATCTGCAGATCTTTGATTTAGGTGTATCTTGAATGTGAGAAATCAGAAATTAGCTCTGGCTTTAAGCTGGGTGTTGCATCGCCGTGTTTGTGTGATGAATTAACCTGGCTAATGTAGCTCCACTGCAATGCTGTCTTACAGCCTTTGTAGGTATAAACACAGTCAGAAACATAGCAGCCAACTGCATAAATCTTCAAATGTGTTTGCATCTGGCTACCCTTGGATATCCAGATCTAATTATCTTCAGATAATTGAAAATAATACATCAATACACTGCAATATGAATAAAAAGGACAGGGGTTTGGGAAGCCTCAAACCCATCTATTGTGAAAGATGCGCGTACTGTGTGTTCATGTGGGAGCTGGGCAAGCTCTGCATCCCTGGGGAATGGTGTATCAAGTTTCCCATGGAACAGCTCCCCTGCCCCAAAAATGGTAGCTATGTCTTCTTTCTTTTGTGTGTCAGGAATATGTGATTTTGTTGTCAGCACATTTTTTGTAATGAAAAGCAAATGGTATCCAATATGTCTTGGAGAAAACGTGCAAACAACAGCAAAATTATATGTTGTTAAAAAAAAGATCTGTAACTTGTTTGCTGTCAATACAGCTCCTAATGACAGGGTACGAGGGAAATGCACCCAGAGATCACTGCCTGTGTGCAGTGATACATCTGGGACTGCAATCTAGATGCGTGTTTAAAAACTACCATGAAAAATTAAGTTGCAAATATTGGATCTGCATCTGCAACGTTTCACAGAGTCAAAGAGTGTATGTGGACTTGGTGACTAAGGACTCAGGTCTGTAAGAGATGGGCACGTTGAGAATCCTCAGCTGGTGTCTTCAGAGAGGAGCCACAGACAGTCCTCCGAATTACTGCTCTGCAATTTGCTGTAATTTTAAGTTCAGACACGGAGGGTAATGTGCTAAATCACAAGTCTGAACAGGGAAAAAGTCAAACAAAAAAAATCGGTGTGTTAGCGTGTGTCTGTGTTTGCTGAATAGGTCCAGGAAGAGCTTTCCCTGTTTTTTTTGCAGTGTTCCATTAACTTTGTCTGAGCAAGTAGCCATTGTATAGAATTTCTCCTCAGCCTGGAGTTGGTTTTAAGTGCCCATGTTATTCAATGTAACTTGGAAAATGGATTTTGTTTCAAAAGCTGTCTCACTCTATGAAATATTATGAATGCTTTGCTATTCCTGTTGCCAGTAGAATTCATTGTTCTTGCTTTGAAATCAGCTGGAAGACATCTGGAGGGAAATCTCAGTGTATCTGAAACCCACAGCAACACTCCCATTGACTTCACAAATGTCCAAGTTCTTCACAAATATGAAAACTTACTTTCATCCAGTGTACATATTTTACATGGAGATCTAGTCATGCTAAACCTTGCTCATGCAGTGAATTCTTGCAAGGAGTAAATAAAAAAGGGAATGAATACTTGAACAGCAGCTCATGGACCTTGATTGAATGACTGTCCATAAATATTTCATGCCAATATTTGTCCTTCTTTTGCAGAGGCTCTTAAAGAGTTTTTCCTGTGATCTTTACTTGACTGTTCTGTTCTCCATTTTTCTCCCCAGCTGCTCATCTCTGTTCCATGTGTGAAAATGAACATTTCAAAAGTGGAGCTTCCCTTAAAAATGGGGATAGTTAAAAAAAAAAATAAATTTAAGAATCTGTAGACTGTTCATGGGAGCATGTTTTCAATAAAAGCTATTAAATTCTGCACCTACCCTCCACAGCCTTGTGTACATATGCTAATACTTCTCAGTAAAACCAAGTTTCCAATAATTGCCCCCAAACCTCTCCACGTCTCACATCTACAAGTTCCTTGAGGTTGTATTGATTCCCTGTTTGTAGAAACATTGGGTGTGTGAAGATTGCTCTCTTCATCCCTGCTGGAAGCCTCCTCATCACTCCTAGGATAAATTCTGCTGGGAGGGTCCAGTCCAGCTCATCCCACATTCACTTGGGGCATCTTCTGCTTTCTGAGGCTCTGTTTGTGACTTCTGTTTCTGATGGTACCTCACAGCTCCCATTAAGCTAAAAGGTGCACACCTAACTGCCTGTACCCTGGAATGAGCAGGATGCAAGAGGGAATTTGGATGCAGAGTGGTTTTTTAAATTATTCTAACTTGGCACATTTATCTAAATAGCTTTTGGCATCAAAGGTTTGTTGTTGCACATATTTCTGGGGAAGTCAGGGCTTTTTGGTGAGAGCAGCTCACATGAAACTTTGAAGTGTTTAATGTTTTTAGCAGGATGTTGTTACAGTTGGTGGCCTTCCCAGTCAAGAGTGACATTAACGAGGGAACTGGTCTTAAGGATGTGTGCCTCTTCCCAGTGAACTGAGTGACATCCGTGCACATACTCATTTGAAATGTACAAATGCAAAAATGTGAAAATTAATTCAGAATATCTTTGTGATCATTTCTGAATAATTAAAAACTCTGTCATAGGTTCTTTCATTTCTTGATTCCACCCCTATGACCACTTTCTTTTCCGTGGTAAATTGTAGAGCGACCTTAATCTGTGGTAACTGAAAGAATAGACTTTTAAATCAAAATAAGCATAAGGGAAAAAAAAAAAAGGGAGCATATTAATTGCTCCTTCTTCCTACACAGTTTTTTTCCTTCTCTTTCCTTCAGGCATTCCTTGCATAAAAATATCCATTCACCAACTGTTCACCAAATGTTCCTCCGCTCATTGCCCTACCTTAGATTTCATTTTAAGACACCAGTGAATATTTGCTCTTCAGCCTCACTGTCTTTGAAGTTTTCTGCAGGTTTTTAAAGGTAGCAATTTGAAGATGCACCAAACAGTGACAGTGAGTTAATGAGCACTTTCTGGAAGGGGCTGAGGTTTTATTAAACTTAGGCTTTTATGAAACTGTTACTAGAAACATCACACCGATTTACCAAAGTGCCGGGAGCGCGTTCCTCACCTCAGCATCTCTCAGTGGCTTAATTTCTCTCACTCCTATCCTTCAACTTTAGGCACTTTCCAGCCACATCCTTCATCATGATAAGATCAAGTGGTGACTTTGCAGACTTGGGATTGCATTTTGGGAGGGGAGTGCGGGTGAGACAGGAGGAGAGGAGACCCTACACTGTTGCGGTGTCACATTCACCTCATGGTTTTCAGTGGTATATCTTTTGTCACAGAAATCCCAGAATGGTTTGGGTTGGAAGGGACCTTAAAGATCATCTCGTTCCAACTCCCTGCCATGGGCAGGGATGCCACACACTACATCAGGTTGCTCAGGACCCTATCCAACCTTGCCAGTGGTGAAGAGACACCGGAGGGAGTTTGTGGGCTTTCTGTGGGGCTCTGGCTGTGTTTGGCTCTCTGGGCATCCCGAGGATGTGCTGGAACTGCAGCAGTGGTCATGGCAGGCAGCATGTCCACTTCATCTGCTTGAGGCAGGATTGGGACAGGACACAAGGCACTGACCAGGGGTAGAAGGTGGGAGCTTGCAGTAGGAAGAAGCTCCAAATCCCACCCTGTGCCCCATTATTCATATCCTGGTTTCCTGACAGATATTTACATTGTTTTCCCCTTTGGAAATAGAGAAGCAGATTGAAAACTCAGAGTGTATCTATAACCATTAAAGTAGATGTTCAGCCTCTAACAATGAACTCCTGCAACTATCTACTAAATTATGCACAAACACACCAATTCCTTGAAGGCTGTGGACAAGTGTAATAAATATCCTCTGTTACCAGCCAGGGGGGTTGACTCTGTAGTTTCTTTTCTCATTTCCACATGGTGGGCCAGGTGGTCTCTCCTGGAAGGTAGCTGAGATGAACAAGGCACTAGGGAGGCAGAATTAGTTATGTTTTCAGAGCTTTTTATTAAACTTCTAGAGAAAATAGTTATCAAAGTGAAATACACTGTACACAAACCTGGTTTTTTTTCCTGGGAGTGGGGCCTGGAGAACTATGAAGCCATGCAAAGTGTTAGAGCTCTGCTTGGAAAAGGAGGGAAAGAAGAGCTGATTGAACTGCCTGCTGCATCATTCCTGGTTTTTCTGCCCTTTCATTTTTAGGGGCTCCATCATCATTTAGATGCCTGTGACAGCTTGTCTTCTAATAACAATATAGGCACAGGAATTGAGTGAGACCTAAGGTCCATTTATTCCAGTATCTTGTATCTGACAATATTCATTACAGTCTTTTGGGGGAAAAAGTCTAAGAGCCATGAAGGAGGGAGATATGGAATAATGTGATTCCCTGTGTGGTCTCTTTGGATCTATAGTACTTAGAGGCTGACCTAACCCCTGAGACACAGGGGTTTTTTTGCTGTCATTAATTATGACAGTGCTGGACATAAGGGTGGACATGTTTGTTCTTTCTGTGGGTTTTCTCCTCTTTCCATCCCTGGAGACGCATGATCTTGTATCTTGTTTGTCTGAGCTCCTGACAAATCAGTGAATTACAATGAAGGGACATTGCAAAAAGACTGAAGTGCCCTCTGCTCATTATTCTTTATGTCTGGTTATAAATGACCCAGGTTTTATGATGGAGCCCAAGAGAACTTGCAGAGCAGGTATTTGAATATTTTGTTGTGTCTTTTAGCTCTGTGGATTAGTTTGGCCCATTTCAATATATTTCCTTATCTCTCTAATGTAGGGGCTTTTATAGAGCCCCTCAAAGGAACATTAATATGCTCCACACAGAGATTATTTTATGTGAAGAATGAAATCCCTTGCACCTCTACTTTTTCAGCCATTGTTTTTAAAGCCCTGATATACAGTGGTAATTTTGGAAAGCTCTTAAAAGAATAGGTGGGATTTCCTCATAAATCAGCTGTGCTTTGATCTGTCTGTTTGGTCCTTAAGGCTCTCTAAAAGCTGATAATATTTCCATAGTTTTTATTTTCCCCAGCATTCTGCTTTCACAAATGTCATAGGTGTGTAAAAATCCTCAGGGCTTTTAGGCTCACTTCCCCTTTCAGTGTTTGCTTTCACCTTTTGAGTAGCAATGCTGAGGTTTTGGATGCACCCCATTATTGAGCCACCTACTCTGCCAGTGACTTACTACAGTCACTTATGTCCTCCATGCTGAAGTGTGTAAGTGGCAAATGCAGACTCTGTAATGAAATACTGAAAATATTGTTGTAATACTTGAGATGCTTCAATTTGGAGAACAAGCAGACAGGGTATGGAATTTTGGTTTTATTTATTGTGTTGCTCTTTTTGCTTGTGCTGAGAGTCTGTAACAATATACTGTACTGTGCCACTTTGATTTAGAAGAATCTTTACTTCAGGAGCGTAATTGCCCTTTCATTACCATTCGTTCATTCCCAGCACGTGGGGAACTGTTCCCATATTTTTTTCCTTTGTCCTTGTTCGTTCTTTCTTATGTGACATTCTCTTCACTCGTATGGTCTCTGACCCTACTGATGCACAAGTCGCTTCTGAGTCAAACTACAGATGAACCCTGCTCACAACAGCTGCGAAAAATATTACTTGCTTCAGGAGCTGTTTGATGCTGAACTCCCCAGGGAAAGACGTTTGTTTTCCAAAACAAGAAAAAACCTTGCTGTGAACAAAAGAGATAAAATATTAAGTATCATTTTACCACTGACAAAGAATAAAAATAATTTAAGTCTCTACATGAATGACTTTAGAGAGCACAGATTATTTTCAGGTGGAGTGTGCACTCCGCTATTCAAAACACAGCTGAACATTCAGGCTCTTTTATTTTTTTTCCATCGTTTCAAAATGCATTGAATGTATTTTTTTTTTTAACCAAGAAACATGCTTAACAGTACATTTTCTAAGGCTGTTGTTGGCTTCTAATGGTGAGTCCGTTTGTCCTTTATCAGAATAGCAACACATGGCTGAACTAACATAAACTGCGTCAACTGTGTTGGGCACGTGGTCAGGCTGCGAGCGTTTGTGTGGAATTGCAGGGAGGTGATAAGGATGCAGCCACCGTTTCATCCAGGTTTCCATTACGGAGCTGGATTTCAGCAAAATCCCTCCCTGCCTGCACTATTCCCTTGTAACCTAAAAGTAAAAAGAAAAAAAAAAAAAAAGAATTCATATTTCAACTCTGGCTGGCTGGATCCTTGCTGGCAAGGAGTCTCCTTACAGATAACCTCAGCAAACCCAGGCGGGTTCTTTGGAGGTGTAAAGCCTCCACATTGGTGCTTTAATTGGTACTTTTCACATGTTATTTCATGTTTCTGTTCCCCTTCTTGCAGCCCATCCAGTTACTGAGTTATATCACGTACGGCTCACAAGCCGATGATGGGTCCTGCCATTCCAATGGCGTCTTCCAGGTCCAGACGCAGACACAGTGCGAACATCCCCCCAGGGAACGTAAGATGCTCCCGATTCATCGCGGAGCTCCGGGATGCCATCTGCAGTTCCCAACACTCCTTGCCCTTTCAGGGCAGCCACACTTCCCAGCATGGAAAGTTAATCATATCTGTCTCAAACTTTTCTTTCCCAAGTCAGGGATTCATCACCGTGGCCCACAGGGCTCAGCATTTTGGCTCAGAGCTCCTTCGATGAATCAGTTACGGACTTTCTTTGGTAGTTGTTTGAAAACTAAGGAAGTTTTGTGCCAAGTGGGGAGAAGATTTCAGTGCAGCAGATACGTGACAAGATGCATGAGGACCTAATGCAAATATGGATTATGCTTTCTGTGGCTGTCGATGTTGCCTTGAAATTGTGATTCTTCTTGATTTTTAATTCTTTTTAGAGGCTGCATCGATGTGAAATTCAAGTGATTAAATTTCACTGCAGCTTGCGTGTTTTGAAAGTTTTGTTACGAGCCAACGCTGATGTTCAGATGCCTCTTGAGTTATCTGCCATCAGCTTCTTTCTGGACAGTCCAGAGGGGGACATGCCAGGTCACCACATCAATTTAATTACAGTGTTAGGACATCAGTTTAGCTAATTTCTGGGTTTGCTCCTCATTTCCCCCCCAATTCTGTTAATTCTCCCCTTCATGAATACCATAAAAAACCACACAGTCATCTCAGGGTCCTTTTTGCCATCTTAATGAAAATGAAACTCTGACAGTGATACTCTTGCAGCTCAAGGTGATTTGAGTGCAGTAGGGTGGGCAATTACTGTTGCATTAACATACCCACATCACATTAATGACAGAGTGCCGGCCCTGCTATCAGGAGGCTCTGGTTTACTTTTGTCTTGCGTGCAGGAAGGGATCATTAGATTTCCATGAATAATAGAAATCAGAGAAGAAAAGAAAACCCTATTAAGGTATTTTATCTATCTTCCTACCAATATAAAATTCCTTTTTTCCAGTACATATTCTACAGTTGTGCTCTTTTTCCTGACAAAATGTCTGCATTAGGATTCCTGAATAATTCTCTGTGGGAAACGTGATCTGAGCGCAGTTAGGATCAGTGACAGGACTCCCGCTGATTTCAGCGGCAGTCAAATCAGGACTGTAAGAACTTGGAACACATCTTGGTAGGTAGCTTCTTCCAGGCAGGGTTTTAATCTTTAAATCAGTAGGAGATGGACAGGGCTCTCTGTTCACGTGCTGTAGCTGTGGAGCATTTGCAGGACTGCAGGAGTTGCTGGATTTAGGCAGTGAGAAGGCAGATGGGATGTGAATGCTTCCACCCACGTTGCCTATTGATAATTCATTATTCTTTCACTTTCAGAAAATATTTTCTGATCTATTCTGGTAAAAAAAGATAGATATTTATTTTAAAATATCTTTCTGCATGAGTTACATCTTTATTCCACAGATGCTGTTTTCTTTTTTCCTGTGAAGCCAAGGCATCATGGAGAGAAAAGTATCCAGGATGCAGACAACCTTCCCAAGTGCTGCTGCTCTGTCAGCAACATCCCAAAGTTGTGAAAAGGTATCATAATTTCTGGAACATCCAGGGGAAAAGCTTCTGAAAGTGCTATGATTCTTATTTTTCTTCTGTGTAACCTTTGGGGAAAATCTGTGTGTTTTTGTCAGTAGATTTGCTCTTTGGACCTACTGATCCAGGCCAGGACACAGAGAATGGTACAGAAACGGACTCCTTTCAGACAGCTCAAGGAAGGCTGGAATGAATCAGGGTGTTTTCCAGCAGAAAAACCTGTTCACTTCAGGGGATAACACTGGGCTGTCCATCCTGCATGGAAAAAGCCACCTGTGAAAGCTGAAGCATGTGAGAGCTGCAGCAGATGTCTGTGATTTAGAGATTTGAATAACTCCTGTACTTGCCAATGGCTCCTATGTACAGGGATTATCCACCCTCTGAGATAAAGATATGGTTCATAAAATGTGGAATATAGAGAAAATGGGGTAACCTTAGGCAGAGCTACAGGTCCTGAGACAGGAGACAAGAGATGGTTTCTCTGGTGGACTCTCCAACCCTGTCTATTAGAGCTGTGCTCACTTATTTCTCCAAGTCCAGTCTGACTGCAAATCAGCTGCAGAAACAAAACATCCTCTGGCTTTGAAAATATTCCACAGGCTGAGTGGTTCCTGGTTTTGCCATTCCAGGTGGCTGTTCTGTCCCCCCAACGTGCATGTCTGGCATGGGTGTGTGTGTGTGGTAGTAATTTTGACTAAGGTGATAAATAATGGATAGATGCACAAACAGGATCTTCACGCTTGTCAGATGTAAAACATTACAGGCTATAATATTGCTATTAGGCTTTTTGGCTGAGATCAAGTGTAGTGTCAGCTTTGGTTTATGTATCTTCCAAAGCAGCCTTGCAACAGATTCAGATGTTGTGAAAACATGCTCTTGGGTTGGTGTTTTGCTTTGTTCTTTTGAATGGTTTTATCAGAAAATGTAGTTATTGAAGTATAGGAGTTTATCCTTCATATGCTAATGAATTGACATTTACAAACAAGGAACATATGTGTCAGTAACCTGATCAGGAACTGTAAAATAATTTCTATTTATCTCATCTGCTAATATCACTCAAAGAAGGCCTGGGGGTTCCAGACAGCAATAACATAAATACCAATTTAAGAGGTCTGGTCAATAAAGTGCTCTGCACACACAGTCCAAATGTAATTAGTTACTCTGTTCTGTTCCCATTGCGTTACCTATGGATTACCACTGTGGATTAGGCCTTGCAGAAATATTTTTCTACTGCTTTTTTCCCCTTGCTATAAATCAAGAAGGTCAGGATGTAGCTCCCACCTTTGGGTGGGAATTGTTTGCCTTCATAATGTAAGATGGTGAGGCCCTGGCACAGGTTGCCCAGAGAAGTTGTGGATGCCCCATCCCTGGAAGTGTTCAAGGCAAGGTTAGATAGGGCTTGGAACAACCTGGTTTAGTGGAAGGTGTCCCTGCTCATGGCAGGGAGTTGGAACTGGTTGAGCTTTGAGGTCCCTTATACCCCCAAACCATTCTATGAAATGTACTTTGGATATCCCAGTGGGGTAACGTGCAAAAATTGGAGTCCTATCAAGATTACTTCATAACTCTTACTCCTTTTAAAAAATATAGGAACCAATTTCAAATTACGTTTCTTACATGTCAGAGCTGCAAGTGGATGGAGAGCACCTGCCTGGCTTTGTGGTTTGCTGATGGGGAATGTTGACCTCTTCCTTCACCACCTTCAGACTTGGGGCTAATTATCAGGAGGGGTCCATATAGCATTTCTTTCCAAAGCAGATTTTAAGGCCATGAGCTCTGATGTAGTGAGCTGAACCTTAAAGAAGGGCAGGGGCGGGGGGAATATGAAAAGAAACTGTAGCATAAGTTTGATTTAGCAGGAATAGGTCTTTTAAGTTTTCTTTGCTTACCTTAGCAGACATGTAGGAGCCAGAAATACACATCATACTGCAAAAATAATGAGCTGGGACACAATACACAATTGAGGGGAGTGAATAGGTAGAATGGGAATGACAGTCTCCCTTTTCTGAGCTTGGATATTGGGACATACTGGTATACCAGTATATGTCTAGTGGAATCTTTCCTGCCTGTGGCAGTGGGGTTGGAAATAAAAGATCTTTAAGGTCCTTTCCAACCAAAGCCATTCTAGGATTCTGTGATTCTACTGCATAAGTTTAATCTTTGTAACTAGAAAGCTGTACAACTTGTATTGGTGTGCTAGCCCAAATCTTCTAAGACAGCTTAACTCATTTTCAAGTAAATTTAATTGCAGAGATTTTGACAACCATACCCTGTTGAGACCTGCATTTGCATTAGAATAGAAATATTTTGTGAAATTGGTTGAGTTTGGCATTATTTAGATTAAGAAAAAAACTACGGAAAGATGTTATGATGTCTAAATATATTAAAGTTTTTGGAGCAGAAGGTCTTGACTTTCATGTGCAGTTGTACTTTCATTTAGAATTCATTTACTTTCATTAGAATATTATTCTAATTTTGTGCAAATGGATGACTCTGATATAAAGCATTTTGCTGATTATACAAAACACTTTTCTACAGAAGTTTCCTGCACTAAAAATTTCAGTCTGGGGAAGATTTTCCCTTAACTGGGTTGAAGCTGATTTTCCAAATTTGTTGGTTATCTGAGCATGGATCTTCTGTAGAACTCAATTTGTAATGTAAAACAGAAGTCTGTGGTGACTGTGCTTTTATTCACCAGCAGCTGGACTTTTAAAGGAATAAAAATAGTTGGAAGGTATGATTTGTTTTGCTGTGGATCAGAGGGATGGGTGGGTGACAGGCAGTGCTCTGAGGCTGCACACCCTGCGGAGCAGCCTGTGGGCTGGTTCTGAGGGTGCCATAAATCCAAGGAAATTAGATATAGATGTAACAGACACAATCATCTGCTGTGCAGCTTGTGCTGGCTGCTTTCCTACCCTGGGCTCTGCCCACCCACTCTGGAAATGCCTGAAGCTTGAGGACTTCCATTTGACTTTTTTTAGACTGTTTCTCAACCAAATGGCTCCATAACAGAGCAATTAGTCCTGGCATTATGGAAATGGCTCTGCTTGCTTGCTTTCATTTTCTTACTTGTCACCCTAAATATTAGGATGGTTTACAGGCTGATTTCCAAACAGAGAGACTAAGATGATAATTTTTTGATTGGTAGGATGTACCTCATGATTCTGCCTAGAGAGAAGATGCTTAGGAGGGGATCTGCGATGGATGGTGTAGTTCCAGATGGTGGAAGTAGCTTCCGAAGAGTTGGAAAATAGTATGGGAATGATTTTTACAGGGAATGATTTCTGATCCAGACCAACAATCCAGCAATAACTCTACAGTGCATGAGTAATACAGTTCCATCCTCAGCTGTGCTTTATACAATCCTTCTGTGAAGTGTTTGAGCCCCCAAACCCAGGAGGCCTTTCCATGGCAGTCCCACTCCACCTAAAGCTGCATGAAAGCTCTTACTTTTTTTTTTTCCTTTAAGGGCAACTTTGCCCCTGTACGACCTTCCTAGAGATCCCTCCATTCCTCAATAGGTTTTAAAAAGTTAATCAGTGCCTTGTACAGCTCTCAGTGGTAGAAAGTGCTACAACACAGGCTATTTGTTCCTAAATCTCCACTCAATACAAGAAGCAGCAAGCAATACACACACACACACACACACACACACACACACACACTCTCTCTCTCTTACACCTTCTTTGGCTGACCTGGTTATTCCTGTGTTCCCATCAGCCTGCTAGGCTGTTCAGTTTAACCAGCTGCATGCACTAAATAATAGAAACATTTAATGTTTTGCCGGTTGAATGGTCCCCAACAACAGTTTGGAACAATCTCGTCCCAGCGGATTGCGGCTGCGGAGCGGCTGGATGACAGCCCTGCTTCCTTCCAGCCATTTGCAGGGCTTTGGCTCTGCCGCGACTGCAGCGAGGTGGAAGTGAGGGAAGGAACATGTGCTATTTTCTGAACACTCTGGGTGCAAACAGGAGCAGGGTGTGTGTGTGTGTGTGTGTGTGTGTGTGTGTGTGTGTGTGTGTGTGTGTGTGTGAGTGTGTTTACACTTCATGCAAATTCAGATGTTCCTATAGCGGCACAAACCTCTTGCTGCTGCTGGAGGAGCCCTCAGAAGTTGTTTTCTTCTGTTGTTAAATTTAATTTCAATGTTTTACTGTGTCACAGAATGTGTTCTCTGCCTTCCTGCTGGGGAAGACCTTCCTGTGCAGCCTGGCTGGCTGCGGGCATCCCAGGGGGAGAGCAGAGCTGCAAATCAGCCGTGGATCCTCTGACAGGTTTTATGAAATTGTTCCCTCCATCCCCCTGTCTCTTTTTCCCCTCTCCTTGGACAATGCACTTGCTTTCCAAATGAAGATGCTTTCCCTTGATATATCTCAGAGCCTAAAGGCCCATGTGGTCAAGTTCTTAAAATATCTGAAATATCCAACCGAAGAATGTGGCAAACCCCTGTGAATTCCTGCCCTTGGCAGCAAGATTGTTGCAGCAGGAGTTTGGCAGTGGGCTGGTGAGGTCAGTGCTGGGAGCTGAGTCCTGCAGATGAGTGATCCAGCCGTTCTAACCAAGCTTTGCTTGTTTAATGCACCAGTCAGCCCTTGTCGGGCAGAGCCAGCCTCTTAGAAAGTAGTTCAGGGTGACTCAGATGTGCTGAAGGGCTCTGCACAGCAGAGGGTGCCCCCATAATCTGCTGGCAGCCTGCTGAGGTCCTGTAGCACCCGGACTTCGCTGGAAAAGGGTTGCCAACCCTGTGGAGGGGTTGGTGGCCTTGGCTTGCCCCAGGAGGGCTCGGAGCTGCCACTGTCTGTGGGACAGATCATGCATCATCACAGATTTGGAGAGACTGCAGGAAGCAGAACCAGTGAATTGCTGCAGGTGAAAGGGGTGTGGAGGTGGGATGCTCCCAAAGAACTCAGTCCAAAGTGGTGCCACCAAATGAAACCAACCACTGATCCGTGTGTGCCGAGACCGAGGGATGAGATCCCCCCGCTCGGCGGGTGCTCTCTCCAAATGAAGTGTTTTCTACTCTGTCCAGACAGAAGATTGGAAAATGTCAGCTTTGTTTTCTGATGAAAATTCATTGTCTGCCAGCTTCCCTGAAAGCCTTTGGTAGTGCCTATCCTCAGCCTGCATCCACAGGAGGCCTAAAATGCAGTGAGTGGCAAAGGGAAGTGGTAAAAATTAGGCTGCTCTTCTAGTAGGTGCTATTACTCTCCCTCCCCCCCCGTGAGTGCCTGGTGTGAGTGTGGCAGCTCCTCTTGATAAAGAAGGCTGTTTCTCCCGAAAGAAGAGGAATTTATTATTTTTGCTAGATTGGGAACTTGTCATCTGACAAGTATTTCCCTCTCCCAACCTCTGTTTTCCTTTTCTGTACATAAATACAGCCCTTGTGCCCTTCCAAATGCCCCAGCTTTTCTGAAAGCCCCTGTGTTGTAGCCATCAAATTGGCCCATGCATTTTTAATGCAGTCTTATTGACTGGATTCGGGAAGCATAAGGATAAAACAAATCGCTGTACTACGAAGGAAAAAGCCATTTGGCCAAGTGCATCTGCTCACCTTTGATTTATTTTAGCAACTTTCTCCTATATTTTCAGTCTATTCCCTCCCCTTAAAAATAATCTATTAGTCTTCTAGTATTTTGGCATTTGCATCTGCATTCTGCTTCTCAGCCTATTCCATATTCACATTCCGCTGATATATACATGTGAAATAATGACCCAGAGCTGAAATACTAGCTAAACCTGGTTTCTGATATAATCCCCGTGGTATTTAATTTTACTTTCTTTGGCATCTAAAATGATGGCTTGTGTGATTGCTATCTAAATATATAGTAGTGTATCTTCCAGGAGCTAAACATCGTGTCCGAGCTGGGAGCGTGAAACCGGGCTGAACAAAGCCCCTCCAGATAAATGAGCTGTGTGCTGTCTGCTCAGCAGTGTGGATAACCTCAGCCTTGCAAATGCTGCCTCGGATAAATGCTGCAGCGGGAATGTAGAAATCCATTCAAATTGGAACGTAGAATTCCAATTCAAAACCTCCTGAACTCATCCAGGCTGTTACTTCAGCCACCAGCTTCAGGTGTGCAGCCTTTCATCTGGGCTGTGGGATGTGTGGGAGAAAAAGGAAACTCTGAAGGGGGATTTTGTGTGTGGTTTTTGTGAGGGATTTGGGAAGAGGACTTGCTTTTTCAATAAGAAATAGGCTCTGTCCTCTTCAACCAGGATTCATTGGGATGTGATGGAGTATGGTCCTGAGAGCAGTAGGGTGAAGGTACCACCCAGAGGCACTTCTGGATGAGCTTAAACTTCTGGGATGCCTTTTGAGACATGGACTCATGTGATTTCTTTCCATGTATTGATATTGTGTACTGAGTGGCCAGTCCAGGAACAAAAGTATCAGAGTCAGAATACCAGGTTAGAAGGGACCTCAAGGGTCATCTGGTCCAACTCTTCTTGGCAAAGACAATGTCTAGACAAGGTGACCCAGACTCTGTCCAGCTGAATCTTGAACTGTCCAATTTTGGCAAATCCACCAATTCACTGGAGAGATTATTCCAATGATGATTATTCCAATTGAAAAATTTTCCTCTTGTGTCCAAGAGGAATTTCGCCAAGAGGAATTTGTACCCACTGCCCTTCATCTTGTAAAAAGGGACTCTCCCTCTTCTTTGTAGCCATCTTTAAATACTGGAACATTGTCATAAGGGTCTCTCCTCAGCCTTCTTTTCTCATGGCTGAACAAACCCAGGTCACTGAGCCTTTCCTCATGTGACAGCTTCCCAGGCCTTGGATCATTTTTGTAGCCCTTCTTTGGACCCTCTCCAGCCTGTCCACTTTTTTTTTGCATAGCAGTGACCAAAACTGAGCACAGCATTCCAGATGTAGCCTGACAAATGCCACATACAGTGGAATCATGACCTTGTTGTCTCTGCTGGTGATGCCCTTGTTGGTGCAGCCATCCTGTTGGCTCTTTTGGCTGCAGCAGCACCCTGGTCATTCACATCGAGCTGGTTGTCCAAAGACAGACCAAAATGAGATGAGAAGGAAAAAGAAGAGAGAAAAGGGTGATCTTATACAACTCCAGGTGCCCTGACAGCAGTTAGATCCTGGTCTTTTCTGTCCTGTCCCAATGACCCTGGACCAAACAAAAACAAGTTTCATGTCTGTGTTCTGTCTAAAATACACACTCTTGTGCTTTTTGCATTGTGTTGCTGCTGTGAGTCTGTGAGGCTTGTGCTCCACATCCAGATATAAATGACTATCAGCAACATAATGAAGAGTGAAACACAGCACTGTGCCAGCCCTCTCATGCTACAAGCTTTTATGTTGCTTGTTTAAATCCACCAACAATATTGCCGCAACTTCACAAGATATTGGTGCTTTTTAGTCTAATGGGAATGATACAGCTTGTTTCCAGCTGTCTTAGGGAGCAAATACCAGTGTTGTGGAATTGGAAAATATACTCTCAGCATCACAGGGGTGGTGCTGACCTGGGGACTTAGGCTGGGTCCTTCAACGGGAGCAGTCAGACAGGCCAGGGCACTGGGGCAGGGCTGTCAGTGAAAATAACCTCAAACTGGTGGTAGAGGGAGGGTATCATCAGGCTTTTGCAGTTCATGGTTATGTACAGTGTGGGAAAGGATAGCTTGTGAAAAGGCAGAAAATAATTCAGTGGAATATAAATCCTTCTTCATTAGGATGCGTTTTCCCTAAAGCATCCCTTAACTGTGAGGTTCCCTTTGTCTCAGGCAGTATTTTAGCCATTCTGTTTAAGTGAGAGATGTATAATTCTGTGACATGTCCTTAAAGAAACACGTCGTGTCTGTGTTCAGTGTTGACCCAAAGCCAATAGAGAGAAAGGTTTTTGCAGATTTTTGTGTCCAGTAACTCAGGGAATAATGCTCCTTAAAATATTTCTTATAATAAGCTTAAGTGGAGAAAATTGAAAAACATCATTCGTACTTTGATGTCCGTAAGTATGAAATCAGAATAGCTTACTAGAAACTAAATTCTATCCCTTGACCATAGAAAAAGGCAAGATTTAGGAACATCTTAAGATCAAATAAAATAGGGTCAGCTTTGTGGTGTAGTGGCTGTGGGATTCACTGGCATATGGGAGTCATGAGTTCAAGCTCTGAGCTCAGTATTTCTCTTACAACTGACATTTCCACCAAGGGCTGCAGGGCTGGTATTTTAAACACAGTCCTTGAAAAAGTCTCTGGGCCAGCTGCATGGGGAGGCCAGTGGTTAGAAGATGTCCCTAGGACATGGGATACCTCTGTTTGAATCCCTCAAACTGCAGCTTTCTCTGAGATTTAGACTAAGGTACTTCTGTAAAGCAGAAATAAAAGCACTCCCGTGTCTCAGTATGGTGTTTTAAGCATTAAAGACACCCCAGACTAGAATTTAAAAGGTGTTTGGATGCCTGATGATTCAGTTAAGCAATTTGGAAAATCACTCAGGTGCCTAACCTGTTGGCTTTGCTGAGGGATTCATCAGCCTGTATTGAATGATAGACCCAGATGAATGGACCTGGAGAGATTTTCACTTCATGGCACGATTTTTAGAGGTGGATTTAAAGACTCTTCATCTGCCATGGGAAAAGATTTGGGAAATAGCTGTAAAAAACTGTTAAATCCTTACTAGTTCATTAGAACTCGTTATGCAAATCCCCATGGACAGGTTGCACTGAAGATACCTGCTGAGGAATCTAAATACTGACCAGCTTGCCATAGACTGCAGGAAACTGGACATACAAAATCTCTGGCCTGACCTTTGAATAACCCCAGTACTGAAATACCAGTTTGTTGTACACAGTCTGTTTTAATTCATGTTAGAAGGAAACCTGTGTACCCCAGAGCAAGGACCATGGCCAGGTGTGAAGGGCTGCAGCTGATGTGTGTCATCACCTCCCCAGCTGAACTCCAAAAATCTGTGATTACAAGTGAACTTCAGCAGCTTCTTTCCAAAATCAACTGATTGAGAGGTCAGCTGTGAAGCATTTGGGATTTTGTGTGTTTGTGTTTATTTGCAGGAAGTTTTTTCTGAATCAGGCTTCAGAACTGAGATGGTATCAGGGATTCTCTAAAGCCTTATGGATGAGGAAGATTTGGCCACAGCTTTGTCATGATGCTGCTACTACTATATGTACTGCCTTATGCTGAAAAAATGTATTTTTCTTTTAGCAGCATGAATAAGTTAACAATGATGGTGTGTTAGGTTTGCCTTAAGCTTCTCTAGGTGGGTGTAAAGGAGACTTATTTTGGCAACTGTGTTTTGTTAGACTCTTCAAACCTTGCTGGTTATTGATTGTAGGCAATAGTCTGGTCTTTATTTGGAACAGGTGCCCAGAGAAGCTGTGGCTGCCCCAGCCCTGGAAGTGTCCAAGGCCAGGTTGGGCAGGGCTCGGAGCTACCTGGGATAGTGAAAGGTGTCCCTGCCCATGGCAGGGGGTGGAATGAAATGGTTGTGAAGGTCTCTTTCTGTGATTCTATGATTTATACCGAAACTTCTCAGAAGTCTTGCTTGACCTCATTCTCCAAAAATATTTGGAGGATGACAGTACAACTCTCTTCTTGGGGAGGGAAGAGGTGGATTCAACCCATAACTAAACACCTCACCTGCCAAGGCATTTAAGATAGGAGTATAACTGGCCAAATTTCACCTACAGATTTTGAAAAGGAATAGACTCCCCAGGGATTCCATGGATGTGTCATTGTTCTTTCTGGTTTGAGTAGGGAGGACTGAGCTCCCACCTTTCAGGCCTCGTTTCAAGTGCATTACATTGGGAGGTGTGAACTGAGGCCAGGGATGTGGAGGGAATGGTCATCTTTTGACTTTATCAGAACTTGCCTGTGCTTCCTTAATTGCCTTGGCTGCAGTGGCTGTAGCAGTAAGGCCATGGAACATCAGGCTTTACCGCAGGCTGTAAAGGCATTCCCAGCATCCCTGGATGCATTTTTATGTACCTTAATAAGCCCATGTACCTGTGTTTTTATTGCTGCAGGATTCTGCTGTTAGAACAGTGCTTTACTTGTGCTTTTATGCATCAGCCATTGCATCTGCTATTGGAGTTTCTCTGAAGAAACAAACCTACAGAGATGTGTGCAGAACACAGCACTGAACCTTTCCCCCAGAAACCTGGAGGAGCTAAGCAGTGGGTCACCCCTCTCCTTACAAATGTTATTATATAATTTTCCTGGATTTGTGGAAATGGCTGCAGAGAAGAGAAGTGGCTTCTCTGATTCCTCTGTGGAGCTGGGTAAGAACTTGCTGGCCTGTTCTGTAACCCACAGCCATCTCCCCTCAGAGCCCACACACCACCCAAATATTAATGCGTCCTCTGTTCTTTATGGCTTTAATTATTGTGTGTGCTGGGCACGATGATAAGTGGATATCTCTGTGTTAAGCAGCTAATTAATGTTTGGAACTTACTCTTTTGTTTATTGTAGGGTTTTGCAGGAAACTATTCTCAGTTGTAATAGAGTTCATGAAATATGAACTGTAGATCTCAAATGTTAGAGACAAAAAGATGAGGCACTGCTAAGGGCCATCAATGCACATTGACTTCTTTTGGCCCCTCGTACATCAGAAAAATGAAGTGAAACCCGCTGCTGGAGGACTGATTGCAGCTGAAGCACCTTGTTTAATCTCCCACGTGCAGGATGCCTTGTGAGCCAGGAAGGCTATCAAGATACAGTTTTAATTAACATTTGCTTTTTAGATAATGTGCACAGTTTATTTTGGCAAGGGTTCATTGAATATGAAATTTCCGTAATTAAGATACTTAAACCTGCAATATTTTGTTTTCTGCAGTGTCTTTTCCAAAATGGCATAAATTCTGTGGCATTTATTACCCAGTAGACAACTACTACGAGAAAGAGCAATTTCTCCACCTCCTTTTTTTTTTTAGTCTGTTTTTAACCTCTTACTTTTGGTGCCTTGTTAGGCAGCATCTTCTTTTCACAAATGTGTTTGAGCAATCACAGAATAAAAATAAAGTAGAGAAGGTATTAAAGTACCTATTCCTGACATAACTAAATATCAATCTTTATTAATTTCTTTTAGTATGCACATCTGAATGAACTCATCACTGTGTCATCTGAACACCCTACAAAATTATTGCTATGAGTGATATTTCTCTTCTGTCCTTCAGAAAGAGCCAGACCCTTAAGACAATATGTCTTACATATTTAGAGCTTTTAAATGCTCCTTTCAGAGATATTGTCAACCTCCAGTTGAAGGAAGAATAAGAGAATAGATGTGAGAAACCATCCTTGGTGTAGATGGTGAGCTAAAGGAATTCATGGTTCTTGGATGATCTTTTTTTTAATGGTGCCTAGAAAGAATTTACTGAAGAGACTTAGTTGTGCTATATATTTTTCATGGATTTTCTAGCCATGAGGCTAGAAATCTAAAACCAAACTGAAATTATTGATGAACAATGAGACCCTGTAGCACAGTATAGTCTCAACAGATTTTCACAAGAGAAAACGTTGTTTAAAAATGTCAAAATGAAAGGGAGAAAACTGCTCCCATTCTGGTTGTGTTGTGAGGGGTTAGGAGAGAAGAGAAGGAAAAAATTGCTATTCAGAGTGATTACTGGGAAAAAATGAGATTCCTCAGAGCACTCAGTGCCTTTGATAGGGGAGTGAACATGCAGATTGTTGTGGCACTGTGAGTTTATTATTTATTGAGGGACGTCCAGATGAGCACAGGAGGAGTGTGAAATTGAAGAACAAATTAAGGGTAAAAGGTTATTTATTTTCTAGCTAAATTCTCCTTCTTTTGAATATTACTAGTAATTCAGTTTTTAGCTAGAAAGTAACCCACCCTGAGAAACCCCCAGGAATCCAGTGCATGAGGTGTGGGGGTCACACCTCCTCCCTGCCTGTGTTGATGTAAGAGTTTGCAGACCAGGAGGCGAACAACTCACTCATAAGAATACAGATTTTTCTGAACTGCTCAAGTTAATTCTCTGCTGTCCAAAGAGTAACTGTGAGGAAAGCTGAAGTCCTGCCAGCCTCCCTTTATGCTATGAAAGTAAGAGCTTAAATCACACTGCCAGGTAACTTCTGCTTCCTCTGGGCTGGCAAATAGCTCCAGCTCCTGGTACATGGAAGAAATTTATCTGCACTTGCTGTCTGCACCCAAAATTTAGTGTGGGTATGACTTTTTGTCACAGCTTAAACCTTACATGTAGCTGTGAGGTAGGTAAATGGTGGGAGTCGGTCTCTGCACCCTCGTAACAAGCAATAGGACAAGAGGAAATGACCTCAGGTTGTTCCAGGGGAGGTTTAGATTGGATATTAGGGAATTTTTTCACCAAAATTTCTTCACCAAAAGGTTATCACGCTCTGGCACAGACTGTCCAGTGGTGGAGTCCCCATCCCTGGAGGAATTTAAAAGACAGGTAGATGTGGCACATGGGGACAGGGGTTGGTGGTGGGCTGGGCAGTGCTGGGGGAGCGGTTGCACTGAATGACCTTGGAATTCTTTTCCAGCCTTAATGATTCTGTGAGAAATGTGTTCAGTCCAGCAGTACCCATCATAGCTTTTGCTTCTGTGGGAGTACCTGGAGGTCCTGCACCAGGTGACAGCTTGGGGGAAGGTCCACGTGGGACCTTGGTCACCACCTGCTGAGCTGGGCTGAGCTGTGCCGGGCTGCAGTGGGGAGTAATCCCTGCCATGAATCACAGGTTTGCTCAGCAGAGGTGCTGGTTGGAGGAATGTGACATTGATTGCATCCTCAGGATCTCAAGGAGCCTAAATGCTAATTAGTACCAGGGATTGCTGGAGGGTAGGATGGTGCCCGGGACTCTGAGGGATGCAGTTTGCCCTTTCGGAGCAATAAATCTATATTGGTTAAACGGCCTGTGTCGGAGTGTTTGTGGAATCAAAAACTGTGTCTGCAAATTTGTGTGAAGTTAATAGCCTCTTTTAGCACATCATCACAGAGATGGGTGACTCCGCTCAAGCAGATACTGTGGATACTAAAACATTGAGAAACATTGGAATTGCATCCTTTGGGCATGGAGGATGTGAGGAACAGGCCTTATCCATGGCTGCAAAGCACTGCAGGGAATGGCAGAAGGAGGGCTGTGAGTTTATTCAAACTAGTGCCAAAATTTGCATGAGGATCCACAAATGCAAATCTAAGCTGCTCACTAGAAGGATACAGGAATTATTCCTTTACTGTTGGAATGACAGCTAACAAGACCATAATCATCTGGAGAATATACATGACTTTAAATGACCATCATCTCTTATCCTCAGAAAATAATGTAATCTCTTCACAGCTTCCATATCCCTGAAGTATGTGCTAGTCATTAGCTGTTATGATGTACATAACCATCCTTTCATTTTGAGGCCTTTTCTTCATTCATTTTCGTCATTGTACAATAGAGAAGATCTGAAACTACAGGCTGGTTTAACCCAAACAAAAAATACTACTGAGAATAAAAGAAAATCTGTCATGTTGTATGCTGCTGCTTAGGAAAACTGGTGGTACAAATCCTTGATGCCTCAGCCAGGTACTTCTGTAATTCTGGTCTTTGTACGTCTGTTTTACTTGTATTTTCACATTTCCACTCAGTTCTTTAATCTGTATTAAATATGTTTACATTAAACTCCAGTACAGGCTCTTAACGAGTTTGATGGGGTTTTTCCACATTGCATGAAAAAGAAGCATGTGCTGCATCCCAGTTATCCATCTAAAAGTGGGGTGAGCAGGCAGGCAAGACTCAGAGGAAGGAGAAGGTGGATGGTTTATAAGCTAATGGGTTAATAATGACGATGGGCCGGGCTCTGTCTCTGTCCCATTCAGCGCCTTTGTAGCTCCGGCTGGGAAATTGTACGAGATGGGTTTGCTCAGCCACAAACACACTGGCACAATGGAGCTGAAAATGAAAACCCAGGATAAAAGGAGCAATGTATTACTTCACAGAAAGCTGCAATACAGAGGTTTCAGGAAACTGTATTTTGAAGAATTGAGAAAGTTTTAGGAGGTAAAGTGGGATGGCTGGAAGGGATATATGGAACAATCAGCAATGCTGTGCCTTAAAGAGGGTCTTCTCAGAGACTGAGGCTGAAAGTGTGTGTTGAAAGCCCAGAGTAGTGAAAGAGGAATACAGAGCTGAGTTAAATGCAAAAGAACAAAGATAAGCTGGAGTTGGAGTCAGCAAAAAGAAGAAAAAGAAACTCCCTTAGAAAAATAATCTATAAAGGAGAAGGAAGTTCAAGGTGGAGAGCAGGCCTATAACAAATTACAAGAAGGGTCTATTTAATAGTAATTCAAATGGCTATGGTGCTAAAAAACTTTTTGAACATTTCTATAGCAAAGAGAAAGATTAGTTTCTGGCTCCAGGGAATTAGTATTGATCGTCATTTGTTTTTGATGGGGCCATATTTTGCCCAATAGTTCTGGAAGGTTATTATGTGTGTTATCTCTGGCATCCAAGAATATCCTGGGAAGGCTGGAGGCAATAAATGTGGATGTAAGTGATGGAGGGCGGGGAGGAGCACCTTTGCAGCTCAGGAAGGCCAGATGCTGTGGTGTTCCAGGGCCCAAGGAGTTAAACTGGTGACTCAGCAGTGGAAGAACTGATGGGCTGGACTAACATTTAGATGTGCAAAGTTATAAGCCTTGATCTAATTAGCACCTTCTGAAGCAGGAGCCAGGGCAAGCCATGGGATGTCTGTGTGGCTGAAGCTTGGGGGATGCTAAAAGTATGACAAGATGTCTAAATTGGCATTAAGTGGGATTTTCAGCTGAAGGGTGTAAGGCAGCACTCCTGCAGTGTGTCCCTGGGCAGCAGGACAGTGCCTAGGGCAGCCCTACACCCTCCAGTGACAGCATCTCCTCTTGTTTCTTCTTTAATGTAGAAAGAAATCCTTTTCTTCCATTTGAAACACAGCTTTAAAGATAAACACAGTGATGTTGGTCTTCTGTAGAGGAATGAACTTCACCTGCCAGGATTTAATTAGCAGTCTCTGGGTAAACAAAACGGGCAAATTATAGTAAAGGGGAGCTGATAAAAGTGGAGGAATCATGGGTTACCTGGTGAAAAGCTAATAGACTATCGTTTGAAAACAGTATGTAAAGTGATTCTGGCAGTTCCATTTGAAAAGTATCTTCTATCATCAGTAAAATAAATGGAGCTAAAATCACTGATGTTAGAAGGCTAATGAAACCCAAGTGCAGCAAGGAATACAAGTTTGTAAAGAGTAAATCCCACTAAGAAAGTGTACTGTGGCTTAAAACAGAATCACTGCCTCTTTTGGCAGCAGGTCATGTAATTAATGTCATAAATTTGGATTTTTCCAAAGCATTTGGTATCGCATTTCAAGAAATCTATTTGACAAATTAGTTTAGCGAGAGTTGTGATGTGAAGCACAGCCAAGAGACCAGGCAGCAGAAGCTGAATGATGGATAGCCAGGGATTGCAGGCAGGAGAGGTACCTAATGGGGTTTTCTGGGAAAGGTGTTAGGTCCGGTTTTAGTTAACCTCTTCATTAATGAGCTGGGAGAGGGAGTAAGTGTGCAAATTAATGATCTCAGTTTGAGAAGATTTGCAGATAATAAAGAAGAGGGAAATAAGGAACGTGGGCAAAAAGATAACAAACTGCCTTCACCTTGAAAATACAAATGCAGGTGTATATGTAGCTCCTTGGGAACACACAGCTGGTGCTGGGAGAATGGACCAAGAGGGCAATAGTAGGAAACAAATTAGATGTAACTTTGCAATGGAGTGTGCCAGTATGAAAAATAAATACAAATTTGGGGTGTATTTGACAGCAGTTCATCATAGTGAAGAGGATGTAGCAGCGTGAATCACACCTCTCAGGACATCAGAGAGTCAGATGGGAGGAAGCATTAAAATAAATACACACTGTGAAAAATAATCTTATATTGGCAGGTGGATGGTTGGAATGATATACTGGTATTTTACCAATACTCTGTACTTCTTTGAAGTCAAGAAACAAGTAGTTTTAGCTTGGATTTGTTATGCCATAAAGCTACACAAAATGCAAAATGGAAGGTAAATCACACAAATGACAAAAGGGATGATAAGCCTGATGCGCAGCACATGCAGTTTCCAGCTCTTGTGAGTGAATTTTTCTCCTCGTAGAGACTTTATTCATACGTGATCTGTGGGGCTTCCCAGCTGATGAGCACTGTGATGTGACATCTGAAGGATTTGGGAGTGAGAAAAAAACCTCACAAACAACAATAGGGAAAAAACACTTTAAAAAAATAGAGATCAAATGCAGAGTAACAATATTTTTGGGGTTATTTCAATCAGGTTGCAAAACCCTCCTTGTGTGATTGCAGAGGGTGCAGAGTTTTTTGTGAAACAGGTGCCTCATTAAATTAGGCTTATGTTCGTGAAAGCTAGAGAGTGAAATTTTTTTTGGAAGGAGTAGAGATAAATGGAAATAACAGTTCTGGGCAATTGTTAGTTCAGAGCGATCATCAAAGGCCCCAAAATGTTATTTTTAGTTGCAGGTGGCTGTTGAGAGAGAACTGAGGGAGCTCCTCTTGTTCTGTGCAGAGGGGCTGGGTACTAATGAACACACGGGATGGAGAAAAATCCGCTTACCTTCAACAGGCTTTGTAGTCCCCCAGCTCTGCTCATCAGCGGGTTGTGAGTGTTTATCCAGGTACTTCATTAAGTGGAATGATGTGCTGAGCAGAGAGAGCGCCTGCAATTCAGCTGTCACCTTTGATAAGAACATCAGCAAGCCAACAGAACTGAATCACAACGAAGGTTTTTTAACCACGAGGTAAAGACTAACAAATTCAACCTGGGTTTTCTCTGGGATAATATGTAACTGTTATTGCAGAGTTACTATAAAGTTATCCATATTTTCCTTAAGGATAAATTACCTTTCCTGAAGGGAGCCTACCAGAAAGATGGAAAGAGACTAATTACAAGAGCATGTAGTGACAGGACAAGAGGGAACGGCTTCAAACTGAGAGTAGGTATAGATTAGATATTAGGAGAATATATTGTGAGGGTTTAGAGGCTCTGGCACAGGTTGCCCAGAGAAACTGGATGCTCCATCCCTGGAAGTGTTCAAGACCAGGTTGGACAGGGCTTGGAGCAACTTGGTCTAGTGAAAGGTGTCCCTGCCCATGGCAGGGGGTTGGAAGGAGATAATCTTTAAGGTCCCTTCCAACCCAGGCAATTCTGTGATTCTACTCAAATTCATACTCAACTCAATGTCATTCTCAACTGTGATTCTACTCAAATTCATTAAACTCTCCTTACTGGTTTCAGTCTGACACATGCAGCTGAGACTTTATGAGAATTTGAGACTGCATTTATTATTTCCCTGAATTTGGCAAAGGACACAGGTCTGCTTTGCTCTCTAAGTGCTAGTGAATTGTTTGCTCTTTGTAATTTATGATGTGCAAATTGCTCCTTAAGGCTCCTGGCATTTCTCCTGTCCCCTCCTTGGAGGGCTGGAGTTTTCCTGAGTTTGAGTGGCTTTTTAAGGCAGGGGACATGCAGCCTGCAATAATTTCCAAGCAATTTGAGGCATTTGTCGTTGACCCAGGGTTGTCACAACTGTACTTTGCAGGTTTTATTTGCTGTTAGGCTGTGCTGGTCTCCACCATGACTTAGAGGTTTTCCCATACCAAGGAAAGGATGGAATTTGTGTTGTAGTTACAGGGGAAAACTATGCCGGTGGAAGGTAGGGCTGAGAATGGTCAGGGCTGGTCCCACAGTCTCGTTGTGGTAATTCCTGTCTCATTCTGCTGTTTTCACTTTTTCCAGGGGGACAACAGCCATGGCACTGCTGGTTCTTCTGACTCACACATCCATCATGCTCCTCTGTGTCCTGCACCACGGGCCATCCCTAAGGAAACAGCATCAATAATGGGGTGCATTCCTGTAGGACTTTCTTCATCAGCTCTCTGCCATCACATATCTCCTATTTTCACTGTTTCCTTACAGAGCAAGAACAGTCCTTTCCAAACACGGTGGAAGTGAAAAGTGAAAGATAACATTTTGGAATACCTCTTGGGAAGAGGGCAAAGGAAACTCATGGGAGGAGAGATGATATTTGCTTTCTCAGCATTATTTTTATGGCTGCCAGGGGGAAATGTGCAAAATGCTCTGTTTCCTGGCGCAGGCTGCGGAGTGCAGAGTGCTGAGATGCATTTTCTCCAGCTTCTGTTTGATCTTTTTTCTTTTCAAGTCCAACCTGCTACTGCATTCACTTATCATAATCTGGTATCTCGTACTCATTCACATAGGCTGGTTTTGTCCTGCCATTTATGTACCAGCAGCCCTCTCTATAGGCATCATTAGCGTATGAATGCAGAATCAGCCCTTATATGATGCATCATGATTAGGTTCAAGTGTTCAGTGTGTGATAAACCTGTATCCAGGAGATGCATTAGAGAATTCTTTGTTACATATGAATCACTTACCTGAGCAACTCATGCAAAATACTTTTTAAATCAAAGAACACGAATGGAACTTTTCCCAGTGCTTTTTTCCATAAGTGAGACTGTTTTGTACATGTGTGCTACAGAGCAGGAAACCAAAGGAAATATTTATGAGTCCCTTCAGTTAATTCTTTTAAAAGCACTATAAACCCATGTGCTCCAGGTTACATGGCAGGATTCAGCTGACATAAAATCAGTCTGTGACATAAAATTGGAAGGATCAGTCTGTTATGGACAAGATGCTCTATATAAGTCAAGGGGTTTGTGCATCCTCCAGAGTGTCCGAACCTGTCTGCTTATGGATGGGCTGCTGTCCTGTTGGGGCAAGGCAGCTGCTGTCTCCTGGATGTGTAGTTGCCTCATTATTTCTATTTAGTGAAGGCCATAAAGTCTTGTTATTTATGGCCTGGAAAAGAGAAAGCTTCAGGGTCACCTAATTGTGGCCTTTCCAGTACCTGAAGGGAGCCAAAAAGAAAGATGGAGAGAGGCTATTTACAAGAGGCTGGAGTGACAGGACAAAGAGGAATGGCTTCAAACTGACAGCGAGTAGGTTTAGATTAGCTATTAGGAAGAAATTCACCCTGTGAGGGTGGTGAAGCCCTGGCACAGGTTGCCCAGAGAAACTGTGGCTGCCCCAGCCCTGGAAGTGTCCAAGGCCAGGTTGGACAGGGCTGGGAGCAACCTGGTCTCATGAAAGGCATCCCTGGCAGGGGCCTGAGATCAGTTGATCTTTAAGGTCTCTTCAGCCTAAAACCATTCTGGGATTCTGTTCATGGTTCTGTGATTTTGTTTTTCATGGTCTATCACAGCTGCCATTCAGCTGAGCACATTGTGGGGAGGACAAGAAGTGACTCCTCTGTTCAAAGCCTCTGTTCACACAGACAAGCCCAAGCTGTCTCACTGCTGGGCTACCCAGAGACCTGCATGTGATTTCCCTATTCCTGATGGGAAATCATAGATGCCCTGGCCCAGGGAGCTCTGATTCTTTTGCAGTTGGATACGCTTTGTATTACTAAACTGAAGATTGTGTGAAATCAATTGGGAGGGGGGAAAAAATCAATGCCTGCTTTTTCAGGATGAAAAGGCAGGATAGCCACACAATTAAGCACTGGAACACATTTTCCACACTCTTCCTGTCATGTTCTCCTGATTCTGTGTCTTGGCTGTTCATCAGAAATAATTAAACTCTCTCCCATGGGCAACAATTACTTGCTTAAAATATTTGAGTAAAAAGAATGCATTTATAATTACCTACCCTTTTTGAAGGTGAAAATGGAGATTATCTTTTGATGAAATAAATGTATGTGGGGAGCCTTCCCAACTACCTGAGCACCTCACCCCATGGCAGTGGGAATGATGTTCAGAACTGGATGCGATGTGCTCCAGGGCGTGTCCCCGCCCTCTGGAATGTGTTAGCTGGAAAGAACCAAGGAAAAGATTGTGATTTCTGAGTTAGGCCCAAGTCTGAGCCCCTGCCCATCAGTGTTCTGGCAAATCTGCATATGGACTTGACATTTTTAAGCAGCAGGAATGAAGCAGGAAACATATCCAATTTGTACCTATCAAATATCGCCCTTTTATTTAGTCACACCGCGTCTTCTCTTTTCACGGTAAGAGTTGTCTTTGTTCCCTTTGACTCTTATTCTCGAGGGAGTTGGTGCTTTGAAAGTGTTTTATGTTTCAGAGCAGCCTTTTTTCCCCCTCAGATTTGTTTACTGATCCATCCTTGGTAAGACCTTTTAGTGAATGTGATAGGAAGGTTATTAAAAATAAAATATTCATCAGCAAATCAGCCATAAACATGTGGGCTGGTTAAAATTCAATTCCTAATTCTTTCAACCTTGACATCATTTTGCTTTTTACTTAATATCTGTGTATACAAATTTCTGAGCTAATTTATTTTATCAACTTATGCTTATTTCAGTTGTTCCTACAACTTGCTCTTGTCTGCTTAATGGCATCAAATAACGTGACAATGGTAAAAATGACAATGACAAATGGAGGGTTGTGACAGATTGGCTGAATTTGAATGTCTCTTACTGAGAAAAATGTTTCAGGAGTGCCATTAATTGCTTTCACAGCAGTGAGTTATGTTTGTGCATCTTGTCTGTCACTTGGTGCCTGTTCCTGCTCTTCTCACTTGGAGAGGTGACAGCTTCTTTCTTTCAGCTGCCTGGGACAATGGTGCAGGGAAGCCAGGGCAGGGAGTGCAGGAGAGAGATACAGGAGGGAGAGCAGAGAAAGTTGGTCCTGGGCAGAGGTGGGAGCTGGATTTAGCTGCATTATTAAATGATGGTGGGAACAGAAGGTTGGTACTGGGCAGCCGTCTCTGGGAAGCAGGATGACAGTGGTGGCATTGAGTGGCTCCCCTGGGAGCTCTGGTGGGTCACACCATTTCCACTGCACAAATTCCACTGAGGCTGAGGCAGTTGATAGTGCTCATTCTTGTGGTTGTGTTCTTCATTTCCTTGTTCAGTTCTCTTACTTGCTTCCATAAGCTTTTCCTCAACCCTTCTCTCCTTTCAGCATTTTTCTGTTTTCTCTGCTGCAGCTCTGGGTGCTCACACTGATGGGGTTGGTCACTCACACTCTTGATCCTGTCATGGAGGAGAATTGGTTATCCCCTCAAACACTCTTCTCCATTTCCCCTCTGGATTCAGGTGTGTTGGCTGCCAGGCAGGGTAGACCCTTGCTCCCTCTGCTCCCTCAGGTGCAGATGAGCTGAGGAATCATACAAAAGCACATGGCTCTTGCTTATCCCAGACTTGGAAAGCTCGTGCAGGACTGGAAGAGCCATCCCTGTCCCCTGTGCAGGCAGAGGGACTGAATCTCAGTCCTGCCTTCAGTACTTTATTAGAGTTACTTCTGCCTGTCACAGTGGGGTTCAGTGGTGCACTGCCTGATTCGTCAGCTCCATTTTCAGGTGCTTTATGCAGGGATTTTAAGCTTCTTTTAATTAGAGGAAAACATGCTTCAATCCTTTGAACATCTTGCTTTACAAATCACTGACTGCAGCCAACAGTTGCCTGTCAGCTCCCAGGATGTGTGAGAATTGTAAAGGTCAAGTAGGAACCTGCATGAGCAGAGAGCTCCCAGCCTTCAGCGTGTCCTCAAAGCCTGTGTGCTGCTGGCACGCGAGGGGGGGACATGTGGCAGCTCGGGGAGGTGAGCCAGGGCTCGAGCAGTACCTGTGGAGTGTCACTGCTGCCCTATGTCCCCACCACTTGCCCAGCAAGGCTGTGCCTCCAGTGGTTCTTCTGGGAGCCCCCATGGTCTCCACTGCTACAGGAGGGGAGGAAAGAGACACCAGTGAATCCATCAGTGTGAGGAGCACTGCTAGGAGAGGAATGATCTAGGCATTTAATTTTAAGTTTCATTTTCAGAGTGATTCACATCACTTCCTTGGGGTGACCAACTTATTTGGGAGCCTGAGGAATGTTTTTAATCCTGGTAATGTTTATTTTATTAAAAAAGAAATAGGAGATGACCCTGAAAGGGTGGGAGTTACACACAGGATATTAATTTCTGAGCCTCTCCTGAAGCACTGTTCTTCAGAAAGAGGAATTTCCCAATTTGGTTGGTGGCCCATGTGTGTCCCTTAGCCTTCTGTGAGAGTTTGGTGTGCCTAGGAATAAGAATATAATTATTCTTTTTTATTCCATGCAGGTTTTCTCTGACTTCTTTCCTTTGAATCTCCAGATTATTTAACCTGGCAAAGGGCAGGTTTTGAAATACATGCACTCAATTGCTCAGCCATTGGTCTTAGCTGAAATCATGCTCATGCTTTAGAGCAGAGATTGATTTCCTTCCTCGACTACGTTGTCTTTCAGCAGAGGAGAAGATGCTCACTGAGCCTGTGTAAACTCTTGCTCTCACCTTCAATAGAGGTGAGCACTTTTTAAGTGCCACAGATGCTTGTTGGGTCATGAAAATCCATTCAGAGGCCTGAAGAGCTGAGGCTTGGAGTAAAATCTCCTTTTTTATAAACGCACCTCTCCTCTCTTTTCCTCCAAAAGGTCAAAGATAATGGTTTCCCCCATGGTTGGCTTAATGGGAAGTAAAGTGCACAGAATCAGTTTGGTTACAACTACTTTGGATATTGATATGAGGAATAAACCTCAATAGGTTTCCTTACAGGCTGGGGCCTGGGGAATGGAAATCAGGGAACAATTTGTTAGTCTTACTGTATTTGTGAATGTGCATTTCTGCTTGATGGCAAATGTTAAATCAGCCTTGGAGTCAGTCACCCATCATAAACTTTCCCCATCCTGATATACACAGAGATGCGTTTGTGTCCCAGTAGAGAATGGATTTTGAATTCTCCTTAACCAGGCAGTGTCTCAGTTTTGCTCATGATCTGTGAAAAGAGAGAGAGAACAGCTGGGAAGTGGATATTATGAAATTTGATAGACAATGAGCGATTGAAATGTGAGGCTAGTAATGGATTTGCTTTCCCACTTACCTGTAATAGAAGTATGGGGAAAGCAAAGATTTTCTTGTTCCTTTTGACTTAAATGGGGGCATTTCTCATTTATCTTTTCTTGCTGTGGAAAATTGGTTTTTTTACCATTAAAATATAAATGTATATTTCTCCTTTACAGATGCTTCCTTCTGAAACAGGCTGTTTTAAAGTCTAGCAATTCAGGGATGGAAATATGTTAACAGCCAATATTATTTTTTCTGATTTGTATGGGGTTTTTTCCCATCAGAGCTGTTTTTGGAGTAGAAATTCTTAAAAATTGAGTGTTTGAATGAGGTTATCCAAGAGAGTTTAAACTGTAGCATCTGGACCTCGGAAAATGTAGGGACAGGAGATGTTTGTCTCTTAAAAGAGTGAAGCCACTTTTTTGGCTGAAAAAAATCAGGGCTTTCCTTCTGATACAGAAGAAGGTTGTCTTTGTTTCTCAGATCAAAGTGTGATCCTGTCGTTGAGCCTGTAAAATGCCCAGTGCCTCCCCCTCCTTCCCTGGACCCTGTAATGCATTGATTCATCAAAATCAATCGCACTTTCATGAATTAGTCATTGGGTTCCTCACTGCATCTGGACAAATTATGTCCCTCTTCCTGTGCGCCGATATCTCGGCCCTGGGCTCTGAAGCAAATGACGCCGATGGGCTTGTTAATGGGCCCGGCTGCTTCTGATACAGAGCTGGCTGACAGCAAATAAACAGATTTCGTGGGATTTTGTTTGGTCACCTGCAAGGATCACCCCAAACATTTGTGCTGAAGGGAGCTGTTGCTGGCAGGTAGTGCCGGCAGAGAGAGGAGTTTTCACAGGCGTAAACTCCGCGTTACCTCCAGCAGTGTTGTCACAGTGCAGAGCACAGGGATGTGCCTGTCAGTGTGGCACATGGTGGGGTGGGCCAGCCCAGGAGCCACAGCCCTGCAAGGCACAGCCAAACCCCCCTGCCTCTTGCAGACTTCTTGCTCAAAAGATGCTTGGCTGATGGCAGGCTACCCATAGAGACTGGCTTGTTCCCTGTGCCCACCAGTGTTGTTTATGATTGTACCTCGTGCTGGGAGACAGTTCAAAAGCAGCAGGAGTGCAGGATGCTCCCCATGGAGCAGCCCATGGAGGGGAGACAGCCTGACTGATGTAGGGTGGGAGTTCGAGGCAGGACTTCTGCATCCCTCTCTCCAAATACCTTACTGCACCGTAAGCCCCAAAATGTCCCACCATTTTCTGCGTTAGGAAAATGGGATGTTACTGTGAGGATCTTCCACTGACTATTCATGTTCTTGCCGATGCTGCTTTCTGGGCACAGAGGAAGTTCTTGGTGTGGAGTGCAGGGGTTGTGTGTGGGCAGAGGTACCTGCAGCCACCACTAACTCACCTCAGCAGTGAGATCAGTGTGGGTTGTGGGCATCCAGCCCGACTCCTGTTGTTTCATGCTTTGGAGCATGAAATGTAATCATCATTACCTTATTGCTCTCTTATCTCCCTTGGGTGCTGTGCCCTCTATCCCAGCTGTGGGAATCATTGCTTACAGAATTCCTCTTGCCTCTTTAAAAACTAGCTGGAGCGTTTTACTTGATGGCCTTCCGTGATAAGAAATTCCTCAGGCTGGCTGTGTGAACATGTATTTCCTTTTATTCATTCCAAATTTACTGGCAATTATTGACTGACCCCTTTGCTCTTGCGTTGTGGGATGGTAGCAAAAGAGAGGGATTGATCAATCTTCAGTACACTGCCCTGCAGAGTTAACGATATTTTATTTTCCTGTATTACAGGAGAGAGAAAGAGATCCTTTTTCATTACAAATCTGATCAATTCCTAAGTTTTTCAGGGCATTCAAGTTTCTGAACTTTACAGATACTAAAGAATAAGGTGAAAAGGCATAAAGTTGTTCAGGAATAAATCGTTGAAGGAGATGAAGAAAAATCAACGGTTGTTCATTTATGTGTATTGCTTTGTGCCTAAATAAATTAGAATCAAAATTGTCCAGTGAAGGAAGTGCAGGCCTCTGCTCTCCCTGCTGCGTAAGATCTTCAGGCAACATTTATGGAGTTTGAAAATAATGTTTCTGGTAATAAATGGCAGAAATATTCTGTTTTCTGCATCAGCAGATATGAGGATTAAAGGATTTGACCATATTAAACAATTTTGCACAGCTTTGGCTCCCAGGGCTTGCAGGCTGCATTATCAGAGTTCATCTCACGGCATTTCCAGACCTGATTTAAGAAGAGAATATATTCCTGCTTTGCAAGTTGTCACTCCCTAATTTAGGCCATCTCTGACAGAATTAAAAAACCAAAGATAAAGAGATTATTTTTCTTCTCTTGGAAGGGGGCTGGTTTCCTAAGGCTCCCCCTACACCAATCAGCCATTTGAAATGATGGAGATAATTCAATTGTATTGTTTCTCCCTACTCCCCCCGAGCTCTGCTTATGCTGGACTATCACATTGCTATGGAAACTTGAAAGCGATAGTGACTGATCATTGTTTGGGTGAGCAAGAAGGTTTCCTCTGCCACTTGTCATCATAATCAAGCTGGATCTGGAGTAAAACAGCCTGAGGCAGCCCCTCCCACTCTGTTTTTTAATGTCTTTATTTCTGAATTTAAACCCCTGGACTAGTTTGTTGGTATTTTATCTATCCAGTATAAAGGCACAGCACAGGTACCAAAGTAAGAGTGAGATGCCTTTGAGCTAACAAGGTGTGGAAAAAAGCCTAGTGTCCTCCTACCTGCAGGGCTTGCATCAGACCAAAGAAATTAGTAGCTGCTGTGCTCCAAAAGGGAATGTTCCAGCTCTCATCTGCCAAGAGTGGGATAGGACAGGTATGGGTTTAACTCAGTTAAACAACTGTGTGTTCTTGAAATTGCTCTGGGAACAACTGCTTACTGCAGGAAGCTGTTCTGACTTGTACCTTGGTTAAAGCCATCTCACCTGCCTTAGTGTCAGCCCAGCACATCATTTTGCAGCAGGGAGTTGCCTGCTGTGGGAGCACCAGCCTTCCTTCTTCTGCTTTTGAAGAGTCATTGCTTTGACACGGTTTCTGTGGATGTTTGACTTGCTTTACACGTTCTCCAGCTGGCTGTGCTGCTCTGGGTCCATGTATCAGGCACACTGCAGTCATACATCATCACCTGGTTGTATCACAGGTCTGCACTGAGGAGTTGTTTTTGTGACCCAAAGAGCAAGTTTTTACGTGTTACGGTTTTCACCTAATGGGTCATTTATCTGATACCCATCTTATAAATTCTGGGAGCCCCAGACACTAATTTAATTTTGGAATTTTTTTTTTTGCATTGAAAATTTATTAAATTTTAGGGGAAATATTGCTTGGGTAGACTCACCAATCATTCTTTCTCATCCTCTAGTTTCTTTTTCATAGAATCACAGAATGGTTTGGGTTGTAAGAAACCTTAAAGACCATCTAGTTCCATCGCCCTGCCATGGGCAGGGACACCTTCCACTAGACTAGGTTACTCCAAATCCCATCTAAGCCTGGCCTTGAACACTTCCAGGGATTGGGCTTTTCTGTGCAACCTGTGTCAGGGCCTCCCCACCTTCACAGGGAAGAATTCCTCCCTAATATCCCATCTAACCCTACCTGGGCTCTCAGGTCTGCCCAGAACTTTCTCTTCTCCAGGTGAACACCCCCAGCTCTCCCAGCCAGTCTCCAGAGCAGAGGTGCTCCAGCCCTGGCCTCCTCTGGACTCATTGCAGCAAGTCCATCTCCTTCCTTTCCAGACAAAAAAAAGGGGGTTTCACTCACACAAGAACTTTTTTTTTTTATTATTTCCTAGTGAATTATAGTGTCTTCCACAGCATTAAAATTCTCTCCCAGTGCTGCATGTCACAAGCCATATTTTACAAAGCTTCTTTACCTTTATCAAAGAAAACTCTTCGAACTTTGAAGGTCCTGAATGCAGATATCTGCACATGTTGACTCTTGCTGTCAGCACAGGATTAATCAAGCCTGTCACACATCGAGCCATAAAACCTTTAATATTTTTAAAAGGTTTGAAGCTTCTCTATTTATCACATGCATCAGGGAGAATAAACTGTTTAACTGCTGTATCAGTAGGAAATAGTTTTATTTGTTGCAGGCTAAGGCAGAGCCGAGCCCCAAATGCCAACCAGCGAGGAAAAAAACCCTCTAAATATTAGACTGAGATGCTGCTCTTTGAATCTTACACAAATATTTCCTCTCCCATACACACATATGCAAATCACAGTGTATTCGGTGGAATTTGCACATGGAGCCTCGTGAAAACATTAATCAGTTCCTCTAAATAGGCAATAAAAAGGGTAGTGTGGCCTTTCCTCTGCTGGTAAATACCTCATTTCTGAAGAAATCCCATTGTTGACTTTGTCACTACAAGATATTAATTTCAACACACAGCTCCTGATATTGTGCACGTAACATCACCTCATGTGTTTGTAGCAGCCTGCGTCCAATTCAATCGCGATGCAAAAGTTTGTCATTTTATTTTAATACTTTTCTGGAATAGCCACATTTTCAGGCTTTTCAGTTTCTCTCAGATTTCAACCCAGAGGTGGAAAAACTTTGTCAGATTTTAGCGTTGCATTTGGGTAATCATAGACCTCCAAAAAATGATGATGGTTTTCAAACCTAATTTGAAATTCTTCAGGCTGCAAAGCTGAATTGGAAGTGCCACTGAGACAGATGTTGCTTTTTCCTGAATTCTGCACTTTTAGCTTTGCTGGAGATTTGAACGAAAGAGAAATGGTGGGGAAGAAATAAAAGTTAATGGCTCCTTTTCATCTTTTAAACAGGTTTGAGTGTGGGAAAAGTTTGGGTAAGTTTAGCTTCCCTGGTGTGTATTCCTTTGTACACACATATGTGTATGTCCACGCTTGGAATTGTGTAGCACATAGTAAGACACAGCCAAGGAAAATGCTGGTTATACACAAGAATTGATTATCTGTCCAGAGGATATTCATGTGAGATCCCATATGGATCTGGGTGGCCCTTATCATATACACTGATCCCTGCCCAAACATGCTCATGCCAGACAGATGGGCTTTGTTCTGTTCAGCTTAAGATGTCTGGGAAGGCACAAGCAGAATCTAACTAGGGAAGAGATAGTGTTGGGGCTATACAAGGTTTTTCCAAATTTCCAGGAGGAATTCTGAGCATCCTGGTATAAATGGCAAGGTGTGTGCACTAATATTCAGCAACAGACTGTACTTTGATGTCCTTTTTATAAAACCATCATAATTTTCAGTGTTTGGTGAGTTTTAAGGGGGCAGATCCTGTGAGAGATCTTCAGCATCCCTGGATTGCTGCTGAACCATGTAATTCCTTATGGCTGCTGTCAGAGCTGAGCCTGTTCCATGCCGTGCAAGCCGAGCACCCACCTGATTATGCGTAGCTACAACACTTGCTTCCCAGTTCTCCCATCTGCCTTTCTTACAACTGAAGCATTGCAAAGGCTAAATTATCAAAAAAGGTGTCCAAATAATGATGGCAATTACATGATTAATTAGGCATGGAAGTGCAGTTGCTTAAAAATTTTCAACAGTTGGTGCTTAATAGCAAAGAAACCCCTGTGCAATGAAATAACCCCCCCAAAATGATCAGGTGGATCTGGGGGCAGGTGAGTCCATTGAAGTCTGGAATTGCAGAGTCACTGTAATTAGTTACTTAATTGTGTGCCCGAACTTGTTTGATGCACTTAGTGTGCATGTATAATTAACGATGATTTATTGAAAAGCCCTCTTACTGTAAATGCTTTCCTTATCATTTCCTAAAAATCTAATTGCTGAAGGAAAGATTGGAATCTGATTTAATATATATGGATAGAATTAGAATTTCTTCTTGTGTTTTTTGCTAGCTTAGAATAGATAAGCCTGGAAATTCTCTGTGTATAAAGTCCTCGTAGGAATGGACCTAATTGAGTGAATGATTTGAGTAAAAGTTGAGCTGAGCACTATCTGCTTTCTAGGTGTGGAGATTAATGTTGGGTTATGGGAACATGAACCAGGTTTTCATTTCTTCATGTAAGTTCATTGTATAGTAACAACAAGGGACCCTTGGAGTGTGCATCTGTGTTTCAGTGGTAACCACAATCCATACTCCTGCTCCTTGTGTTCCTCCTTTCCAGTGTTTCCTTTTTCTGTGATGGGCAAATCTAATTTCTTGGATGTTTCAGACAGGTTTGAGAGCCAAATGATGGAAGAAAATTCATCATCGATTTCTTCAGGTTTCCTAATAATCTTTGGACTATTACCTCTTTCCTTCCTATTTTTTACTTAACACAGATCTGTCATAGCTCCTATTTCATCTCACTGTTTCCAGGCTTTGGTTTCCTGCCTTGCTTTTCCTGATGAGCTCAACGCTGCATCCCCTGATCTTCTGTTCATCTTTGTTTTCCCTGACACGCACAGATCCTGTATTTGTTCTGGCATTCAGATCTTTCCTCATTTCCTTTCTATCTTTTAACAGTCTTCTCTCATCTCTTCAGATATGACTTCCAAGCTGTCTGGCGGCTTCTTCTCCCAGCTACCTCATAGTACAAGGGAAAATAACATGTCCAGCAAGGGAAAGCAGAGCAGATTTATATACAGCAGAGATTGCTTGAGTTTTTGGTTTTCAAATAATGGTTTAAATGAAAATGGACTTCATTGCTTGAAAAGATACATAAAGAAATGAATATAAATTAAAATATATCTTATGTAGCCTACTTGCTGCCTATTATTCTAATATTCTATCTCAATTTGCTATCTCTTATTCTTACCAGATTTTTCTCAATGTTATTTTAAAAGCTGTTTTTCTAGATATAAGTTGTGGAAGGAAAATTAAAAATAAATTATTGCAAGGAATCTGGAAGATGACTTAGGTCCTAATTTTTCATTCTATGATATTTGGGTAAGCAGATAAAGAACCTCATGGATTTCACAACAGCTTGATTTAAAAACATAAACGTAGCAAGATTGGTGCTTTAATCACCACTAGATTCCAAACAAGTCTCAAAAAGTAAGAATTAATTAATTGTGTCCCTTATTTTTGGCTACACCAGGACAAGCTGCAGTTAGTCTTCCCTTTTGGCCCAGTTAAGGGCCGAACACAGGGATTTGGGCACAGTGGGTTGACTGAGTACATAAAAATTAGTGCAAAACATACCAGCAATAATCCTTCACATCTCCAGAGCACTTCACAGACATTAACTAATGAATTGTCAGAGACACTGTATAACACAGACAAGTGTCTTGGTCCTCATTACAGAGATGGAGAAAGTAGGTAACGGGGATAAATCACTCGTCCTGGGCCCCTGAACAGTTGACAACAGGGAAGGGTTTGTGAGGGAGGAATTTCTGGTCAAACATGCAGGAAGGCTGAGATTGTGCATTGATGACTTTCTCTTGTACAAAAAATTGCCAAAGGTTGGTAACTACCATCCCTTTCCCCCATCCCTTCCCTTCCCTTGGCAAGTTTTATTGCACCTTGCTCTCAGGGCTGTTTCTAAAAGGTCTGTGTGCAATAAGTTGGGGGTGAGTGTAAAGGTCAAAAATTGTATCTGGAAAATGGTATTTTTTTGAATTTTGCAGCCTGATGAGTCATTCATTGCTATGACATATCGTGTCTGCTTTTGTTAGTCATGTCATATTAGACTCAGTGAGCAAGAATGATCCTGCCTCTTCCAGGCTGGCTGATTTCCTGAAAAAACTTAAATTGAGAGTGACACTAAAGTGCAAAGGAGTGATCTGAGGGAATGCAGTTAGTTTGCTTCAGATCTTATTTCTTCTCTGTGTTGGATTGACATGAATGTTTTTCTTCATAACCTGCAATTCACAACCAGCTGAGTTCTCTAAGATTATGCACTTTATGAAAGTGACACTATTTTATTGAATTAAGTAAACAATTTGTCACTGATGAAACTTGGTGTTAGTAATTTATTACAAATTACATCATTATTTTACAATACGGGACAAGTGAGTCAGATGAAATGCATCTAGCTAATTCTGAATTTCAGGATAACTGATGAAGCCTTTGTTAGATTAAAATATGATATATTATCTAAAGCCATTTAGTTGGGCCTGGCCTGAAATTTAAATATTTCTGTAATAACCTAACTCTTAATTTAAAAAACAAACACATGCTTCCATTAGGACTTTCAGTGAGTATGTGCCATCATTTTCTGATGATCATATCTTTGGAGAACATGTTTTATTTTGTGCTCTTCATCACAAGGTCTGGAACTGTTAAAAAACCCTGTGGATGTGGCGCTTAAGGACGTGGTTTAGTGGTGGCCTTGGCAGCTCTGGGTTAGTGGTTGGACTCAATGATCTCAGAGGTCTTTTCCAACCTAAATGACTGTAGAACAACTCTCAGATTACTCTGAGTTGACTAAAGTCAGGTCTATCATTACAAAAAGTTGGCATCAATGTGATTGTAAACTTATACCTGTGACCATATAACTTCTACCTTGCTGTAATTGTCTGCTATTTGTGCATTATCTGCAAATCTGCATTTTGAAGTTTTAAAATTAGAAAACTGTAAGATCTTAGTGAAAAAGGAAAAAAATTTTTTCTGACCACAGAAAAAAAAAGTAGGAATTTTGACAATGTTCCCAGGTGATCAAAAAGCTAAAGCCTAGTATGTTTTCATTAACTGAAAAGGAAAACAAAATTTTAGAAAAAAAGAAGTCAACTGCAGAGTTTATGGCATCACTGGGCTGTTCAAGGGAGTTATCACCTTGATGAGGAGATTGTTCGTCAGATGAGCAAATAATCTGAGATGCATTTGTCCACAGGGGAGATGCATGACTTCTGGTGACACTGCTTGTTGTCACTCAATAAACCTGAGTGACATCCTTCTGATCACTTTGAGGTTTCTTCCCCTTGTAGTTCAACTAACAGCATGAGCTCCAGCTCAAGAAAAACAATTGATGAACTGTTTTATTTGAGATATTGCCCAAAGTTACTTTTGAAAATGGTTGTTAGTCACCTCTGTCGCTTTCATGCTTTTCAAAATTGTATTTCCTGTCCAATTTCTCACTTTGTCAGACTGCAGTAATTAAGGTTTGGTGTGCAGAATTTAGACCAGAAAGGACTTGCTGTGCAAAATGTGTATGTGGGCACTGGGGAGTAAATTTAGCAGCCTCCTAGTTGTAAATATTTTATCATTCTAAGTGTGAGATGATGACCATGATAGACCATGGGAGTTGGAGATGTGACTGAAGATGAAAATGTGGCCATGCACTGAAATGCAGTGATGGCTCTAGTGAGCCACCAAACCTGGGAAATGAAGGGGAAGTTGTGATAGTTCACTAGTTAAGGGAAAAAGATTCTCTTTGGAAAGACCCAGAGCTTGTCCTAGCATGGATTTTATTTTTATCTCCCTCTCTTAAGGGGGTAAGAAACAATGCCTTGGTTTGCAAAACACAGGGAGGAGGTTACAATGGCTCTGGGGAGTTGTATTAAAGCCTGAGGATGAGCAGACAGCAGCCAATCCTACACCCCTCACCTGGTCTGTGGGCTCTTTATTCATTGTGTGTGCTGTCAGGAACGGATCCGAGTGAACAGGGGTCAAGAAGTAACTCTTTGAAAGCCTTTTTTTCCGAATATTTTCCTGCTCTGAAGATGACACAAGGAGCAGATGCAGAAATAGTCCTGCAGAGCTGGGCTCACACTTCAGGTGGTTTTATCAGGTGGTCGGTCTGTCTTGTGGCACAGGAGAACAATCATTGCTTACCAAAGCCCGTGCTGTGTTTGGGGTGAAAATTCTCTGCTGGGTAACTCCAATATTACTTAGGGAGCTGGATAAAAGCAAAGGATTATGTATCTGGATTTCAGGGTGCTTATGGTTGGAGCTCTAGTTCAGATAAATCTCTAATTAAAGCCTGAGGATGAAAGCACTCCTTCAGGAAGGTATTACACTGTTAATTCTGTTCCTTGTTCAGCTGCATGAGAGAGATGATAGATTGAGCTACCAGATAGTTTATACTTATGGCATATGGGTTGTTTGTTTTTTGCAGCTGAGCAGTGTGGCAGCTCTGGGCTTGCCGCTGTGCAGAGTGTTATAGATTGCATTCACGATTCCTCCATCATTCTCCATTTGCATGGACATTTTAGTGCCTCTGGACCTTTGCAGAATTATCTCCCAGGATTATTAATCAAGTCCCAAAACATTAACACATCCAATCAAGTTAATTGAAAGAGATAGGTTTTATTAAAAAGAAATCTAGCGAGGCTTGTAGCCTATATAATAAGAATGTTCTATAGAATCTCTACATCTGATGCAAAAGAAAAACCTCTTATGTGTGATACAAAGCAACTGGAGCAAGAAGAGCTGCTACAACAGAGATCTTGCTGTGTTTGGTCTAACCTGTGGCTTTACAGCGAATAGCAAGGAATGTCTTGAATAGTTTAATTTTCCCCTCATTTAAAGCATAAGTTCTGTGTACAATACAGGGTTATGTAATACCATCCTTAGGGCATGTTTCTAGCAGTTTTCAGGGGCTTCACTTTTTATTTATACAGTTTGTGGATCTCCAACGTGAACGGATGGTTGGGGCAGCTGCATTAATGAAACATAACATCTATCTCAGCGACTCAGTGAAAGCCTGTAAATTTATTCACCATAGATTTGCTAGTTGAAGTGTAGGTAATACAACTACATCTATTTCTGTTTTGATTCAGAGCAGTGAAGCCAGTGCCCTCATTGTCCCCCCTGATTGTGAGCTGATTCAATTCACAGCTCCGTTTTGCTGTGCACAAACTGCCCCAGGCAACGCGTCCCAACCTCTAATGGAGATAAAAGGTCTGAAACAGTGATAAGTTTTGAACCACACGCATGGTGGGCATGTTTGGTTGAGGGGAGCAGATTAAATCTAATCCCCAGTGAATGCTTGAAATATATATAGTGTAGATGTAGAAGCCTCGGTACCAGATTGAATCTAATGATTTACTTCTGCTGTGTGAAATTACTTGCTAATGTAGATGTAGCGGTGAGACTACAATAAAGAAACTGTTTGAACTGGTGGCTGCAGATGTAGTAACTAAACTGTTGTCACCTGAAGTTTCCCAGCAAATCTACAATGGTGTATTGGGCTGAACTGGGGAATCATGGCCTCGTTACACGCTGTGCCTGTGTATCTCATGTCCTTTCTTGAAGCTTAGCAAAGACACCACACTTTTGCCAGAGTATAGCTTGAGATAATTGTGTGGAAGATAGAGAGTAAAGCAGATAAAATGTGTGTTACTGGTCTACACTTTATATATTCTACCAAGGAGATCCTGAGCAGACTCTGACCAAAACCTGTCGTTCCAAAACCAATGTAAGATACATAAAAAGATGTGAAGCACCAGTGTAGAAAATATCCTTACCTCTTTCTGTACCATCTTGCACTACTGATGTCAGGAGGATATTACCAGATGGTTTTATTTTTTACCCATGTGCTGTTTCCTGTTTGTCTTTAAGTCTGATTACTTAATTCACTGATTTCTCATTTATTAATGCCCCACTGCAATGACTCTATCCAACAATGCAAAGAAATACTACATCTAAAGCTTTTTTTTCCTCTCACTTTGACCACTTATTTCTGACCATTCCTGTACCTTTAAAACTCACACTCAGAAATCTAAATTTTGGACCCAAATGAGCTGGAACTGTACCTTTAAAAAGAAAAAAAGAAAGCCCCAACCCTTTATTAAAGTTACCCTGGCATTGCTGTGTCAGCATCGATGTGATTAACCTGCCATACAAATGTGGGTGCTATAAAATGAACCTGCTCCAAGGCAGCTTTGATTTGCATGCTCAACACTTTCTAAGTGTTGCATTCATAAATCAGTAGTTTTTTTGTGTGTGTCTTTTCTGGGTAAGTGTTTTTCCTTCAGTCTGCCCTCCGTCCTGCAGCCTAACCTGTATATCATGGCCAGAGGAGACCTGACCAGCATGTAGATTTGGAGAGACTGATTTTTAATTCCTAGGAACAAGGAAAGACCTATTGCCCAAGCTTTCTATAAGAAATGCACAAAATATTAATACCTTGTGGAAAAAATAATGTAAAAAAACCGGAGAAAGTGACCTTCCAGAGCATTATCAGGAAATGCAGTGTTACAACAGGTACCTGTTTGTGCCCGTTGCAGTGTGTGGTATGAGCATCTAAGTTCATCTAGGCAGAACCACTGGAAGAATACGTCTGCATTCCCTTTTGTTTGCAATTTTGCATTTCTTTCAGAGAATCTGAGCTGTTGCTCAAACAAACATTGCCCCAAGTCTTTCGCTTCCTTTTCTACTGCCTTGCTTGGTTGCTGCGTTTCTTAGCAAACAGTCCTTGTTGTTTGTGGTGGGGAGTATGGCTGGCCCTGCCCAAACATTATTGATGCCAAGGTTGTTTAAATTGCATGAAGTTAATTGACTCATTGTTGTGGAATGGGATTTCATCCTTCCCTTATCGCAGCACAATGTCCTCATTTGATGATACTGATTAATAGATTTTCAGTTCTTGCAGATAAACTTTCTAAGTGCAGTGGTGGCATCTTAAGTGGAAGAAGCTATTTTGGGAGATGTGGAAGGCTAATCTGGAGCAAAAGTGCATTTGCCTATACTTTACCTATAAGAACATAGCACCCATAACAGGCAGTAGCTTCAACATCTCTGCTGGAAACTTAACATTAGTTTATCTGCCTAAGATATGAAGACTTATTCCTTCTTCTTATCTTTCACCTGGAATACTCATTTTTGTGACTCTTTTATCCCTGCCTTCTTCCCAGTCAGTCATTTAGGGACAACCCACAGTAATATTGTCTGCAAGTATAGGAACAAGGATATGGGGATACTGTGACAGTAATGTGGGTTCAGATTTCTCAGTAAAGACTTAGAAGATCAAAAAGTTCCAGGTCATAGGATGGGGAAAACAATATTCTGTGGGCTCTGTGTCCTGCACTGACAGACTCCAAAGGTGGCTTCAAACTGAAGGATTTCCATGTGGGATCTTCCCTCTAGGTTCTCACTTCCATCCTAGGAGGTGATCCCAACAAATCCATCAAGATGAATGTGATGCATAGTACTGAGCTGGGTCCAACCAGGGATCAGGCATGGGGAGAAAAATCTGCAATTGTTACTTTACATGCACCAGAGAGGGGAAGGATAATACTAATAGTAATTTCAAAGGACTTCCAATGTTATTATTTCTTGAAATACTTACTCTCTCACTTAGAGCATTGTTTCAGAGCAGGCAGGAGAAAAGAAGCCTAATTAGGCTTGAAACAGAAAAAGGAGAGTATTATTTTATTTTTGTTTTTTACTATTCACAGGTTTTCCTTGCTTTTGTTACCCTAATTTTTCACAACAAATGTTGCCCCACAGGATCTGCCACTCTGCATATCAATACAAAAAGCACTACATGGAAAATAGTCAAGTAGTGCCGATATTTATTATACCAAAGAAACAGATTTGCTTTGTTGGTGTTTTTTTTTTTTTTTTGTGGTTGTTCTTCTAATATTACTGACTTGTCTCCAGGCAAGAAAGCAATTCTCTCTTTGCCTCAGAAACATGTGGTATAACCTCATGTCTCACTGGCAGGGGATTTAAAACAACCACTATAATTTACATGATAATTGTGTCATATTTTTTCACTTCCCATACAAGTTCCTCCTCGTTTGAGATTGTTTTGTCCTTTAGCAAACAGTGCACTTACCGTTGGCTCTGCAGGGAGCTCTTGGCAATCTTGAGTCAGAACTATAATGGAAAAATGGCTCACCTGATGATTTCAAGGGGATTACAGATTTAGGGAAAATAATCTGGTGGATGGGAAAGGGAGAAGAATTCCACCAAGCACTGCTGGAGCAGAACAAATATTGAACTCTCATCATTGGCCTGCCTGTCTTTCAGTGCATCTTCTTTTTGCAGTGCTGCAGAGGGTGAGAGGGAAGGAGGCTGGAGGGATGTTTGGGATGTGCCTGAGAGAGAAGGAGGCTGGAGGGATGTTTGGGATGCACCTGATGCACATGCAGTGGAGATGCACAGACAAAGCCAGGTATCTCCTCTATATCTCAGCTCAGCAGCTGCCAGCACTTCTTACATCACAAGTCCATCTTACTCCGTGCTTAAAGGAGCCTTGCCAGGCTAAGGAGAGTGTTCCCAGCTTGTCCTGAATGGCGTTTTTTCCAAATTCAGACCTGAGGAGGTGCTGCAGGAGTGACAGCTGTCCCATATTTGTACCACACAGACTTGGTCAGAGCTGCACTGCTTGTCCCAGTTGCAGAGATCCATCACTCCGGCCTTTGCGCGGCTCCGCTCGTCGCCATCCGGCCTGTCCTCTTCGAAATACAAATGATAGGAATTAGTATATTAGCAGGAGACCGCAGGATGTAATTGTATGTTGACTGAAATGTTTCTGATGGATGGACCTGGCGAGGTGACGTCTCTTATTTATGGAGAGGAGAGCACAGGTAGGTGATAGATTTGACAAGAGCACAGTGGCAAAACAAAATAACACTAAGGCAGAATGAGAATGTATTTCCTAATGGCCTCCCTCGCAGCTGTATACACTGATTTAATCTCTCCAAAGCACTCCGTTGTTTATGAGGCCTGTGGGTACAATTTTATGCCTGACTGAAGAGGTTGCTAATAGCTGCCATATTTGTGTTTAAGGACCTGCGAAGGATTAAGCTAAGTATTTTAAATCAATGAGCCATAATAAAGTAATAATATATTGAAAATAATAAACAGCTTTTTATTCAATAATTGGCTGCAAAACTGGTGAACTTCAAATGACAAAACTACTAATTATAAATGCAGTTGCTAATCATATATTCATTGGGGAATGCAAATTAAAACCATGGCATTAAGTCTCTATGGCAGAGACAACATGGCATGGAACAGGATGGCAGGTACCTTTAAAAAAAACATAAAACCTACACAAAACCCTTGGGAAAACAAAATATTCCTGTAGGAGCAAGTTGGGGTAATTACTTGGAATTGATTTCTCAGGGACAAAGCTGTTGCATGAAGGGCGATGTATCTGTTTTCCTCAGTGCCAAGGTGTGATATCCTATGTTGGGACAATTTGTGTCTCAGAATGAAATAATCTCCAACCCACAATAAGCACTGGAGTGCTGGAGGTTGCCTTTTCCCATTTTTGGAGATTAATATCCCTCCATCCCAGTAGTCTTATCCCCTTCCCTTCTTTAGGAACTAGAGTTCTTGTGGTTGCCATCCTTCAAAGCACAGCAGCGTGATCAGGGCTTCCTCTCGAATGTCTGTTTTAACAGAGTGGGTCTGGTAGAGCCAATCTGAATAGATGATAAGAGGAGGAGGTTGCTGGAAGCCTCACTGATGAGTTATTTTGTGTTTTTCTTACCAAAATGTGTCTGCTTGGAGCTTACTGGGGTCCAGACCTCATAGACTCACTGCTGCCGTCCTGTCTCAGTGTGGGGCAAGATTGCAGATTAGAAGGCATTGTAGGAAATCCCTTTATAGACAGACTATTTCTGGGTATGAATATGTGTTTCACTACTGACTCCAATGTAACTCCACACTCACAGAAGGAGGTGCACGGAAATGTAGGTCCAGAAACTGCAAGAGAGGCTGTCTCAGCAGAGACCCTGCTGAAGGGAACACATCATTCCTGGAGCTGAGACAGCCAACTCACACACTGCAGTACTGCTCATATAGTAAATATTTCACACAGCCTATTGATAAAATCTTGGTCTGAACCAACCCCTCACTACTGAAGTGTAATTGGAGTTTTGCAGGTCAGGAAGTGACTTCGGGTCAGTGAACCAAGAAGTCAGGAAGATGCTGAGGGTAAGACATGATCCGCATCCACATGTTCAAGGGCAGAAGCCTTTCTCAGGCCACTCTAAGCCAGAAGTCATCACCTCCATGTCCATGCCACCTGCCCAGCCCCACCTTGATAACAGAGAGGAGTTGATACTATTGATTGCAGTTCAGTGTTCTGCATGAAATAAATTTGCTGGTCCTGACTGAACTGTTTGGGAGAATCCTGCTGCTTGCTAAAGCTGTGTGATCATTTCCATGTAGTCAGAGAAGTTGCTGCTGGTTGCATAGCAGGTTGCTGCTGCTGGTGCAGGGGTGCACTGTGGTTCCAGACGACATTAAAAGGAGACAGAGCAAGCTCTTCTGCTGCTGTTCCTTGTGGAAGGCTATGCTGGCTCAATGGCACCTGAAATCCCTGCTGGATTCTCTGTGGGACCTGCACAGTTGAAGGTGTTACAGAATGAAAAAGGTGGAGGTGTATCTGGATCTGAGTCTCCCCTAGCAATATTTGTCTCTGGCTTCCAGCAGAAGCTGTATACATGGCTGCACAGGCATATTACCCTTTCTTTGTGAATGCATAAAATATATATGTCTATTAATTTGCTCCTAAGAGCCCTCAGGTTTCCATTAATGACTTGTGTCCCTCAAGGACCTTGCAATATCAAGTTTTTGTAGAGATGCAGGTAATATCCTAAGGAACAAGCCATCACATCCCATGGTTAATGCCCAGCAGAAATAGTAACAGTCCAAATGTCTTGTCAGGTCACTGAGTCAGCAGTGGCTCCTCCTGTGCAGCCCCAAGGGCAGCTTCTCCCAGTTCAGCAGCCAAGGAAGACAGATCTACCTGTAGTGACCTGCTCTCGGTGTTATGAGCTGTCAGTGCTGAGTTTCCTTGGCAAATGGATTAGGTACTTAGACACTTGCACCTAAATTTAGGGTCCTTACCTTAAATATCCACATCAGAAATCCTCCAGAGGAAAAAAAACATTTTCCAGGCAAGGAATAGTTGGAAATTACACTTTTTATTATGCTTCCTATAGATTCTATGTTGATTTTATTTTCTTATTCTCTGGAATCACCAGACTGAGTTACTTATTCCTTTGTAGTTATAAAATAATCAGTTGAAACCCAATCTATTTTAAATGTCCCTACAGAGGTCAGACACCTTTCTAGAAAACATGGTCAGAAATCAGGATTGATGCAGAGGTTACCTCATAAGCTTTCAGCACAATTTAGTATAGGAGATGATGAGGTGATGGTGGAAATCTGTCATGAAGATGTTTCCAGTGTGGCTCCTGTGTACGTGAGCAGGAGCCGAGGCTGTTGGTTCATCATGGTCCCTGCTGGAGGAAGGACTGGAGCCAGATGGAGCTGAGGAGTCTGGCAGCCAGCAACACGGATTCAGAGTTGCACTATGTTAATTTTTCAGTGACCAGAGGAGAAACACTTTTTTTCTTTTAATTTGTTAGTGTTACAATTTAGCCTTCAGAGAACCGAACCAGGCACACGGATTTGTTTGGCTGCAAAGCTCATTAGTGTAGCTCCACTGCACTCATTGCTTGAGAATTTCAGACCAAAACAAAGCAACAGAAGAAAAAGAAACAGTAAATCTACGAACATTGTAACTCATTAAAAGACAATTTATGGACAGGGAAGGGGCTGAAGTCGTTGAATAAATTATTATCATTGAAATTATCCAGCCCTCTTTAAATTATAGAAGATGGTACCAGGTTGTTGTCTCAAGTCATTGTGCATAGTTTATGTGCAGTGCTTCTGAGCCCTTCTGAGATTACATTAAGTTAAACCACTGACTGCACCTTTCTTAAGATTTTAAGTCTTTCCACAAAAACAGCCTCGTACTGCAGCTTATGAGAAGAGTTTGCCTTAAAGTGACACAACGTGAAGGAATCAGTGGAAGGTTTGGTGGCTGTGGCTAAGTTGGGCTCTCCAGACCAGCAGGAGGAGGAGGTCTCTGGGTAGGGAAAAGCTCCTCTGGGCAGCGGCTGGGCATTCCTGAGTGCTGGTTTGGTGTTTTTCAGTGATGCCTTGTAGGGATACAGCAACTATCAGTCTTGACCCTCTCCTTAGGGTCAAGTGTGGATGTCATTTCTTTAGGTCACCTCTTGGCACTGAGACAGCCCACCCACATTTAAAAATGCCATGAATGCAGCAGGGAGATTGGGCACAATGTTCCATCATGGCAGGGTCAGGACAGGACTGACCTATGGATCCAGTGCATCCAAGAGGGGGGCTGTGAAGATGGTGAAGGGTCTAGAGGAGACGCTGTATTGGAGGAGTGGCTGAGGTCACTTGGTTTCTTAAACCCAGAGAAGAGGAGACTGAGAGGAGACCTCATTGTGGTCTGCAGCAGAGGGACTTGCACTGATCTGTTCTCTCCAGTGACCAGCAATAAGACCTGAGGGAATGGCATGAAGCTATGTCAGGGGAGGGTTAGGTCAGATATTAGGAAAAGGTTCTTCACCCAGAGGGTGGTTGGGCACTGTAACAGACTCCCAAGGGAAGTAGTCACGGCCCTAAGCCTGACTGAGTTCAAGAAACATTTGGACAATGCTCTCAGACTTATGGTGGTATTCTTGTGGCCAGAACCAGGAGTTGGATTGATTATCTTTGTGAGTCCCTTCCAACTTGGGATATTCTATGATTCTCTGTGCATCTGCTTCATTGTCTGTGCAGGAACAAACCCAGGGTCTAATCTTCTTCTCCAAGAGACAAACATTGCTTCATCTGTGGCACCAGTGAAAAAGCCACGTTTCCCTGGGATCCCACCTAGTCAAAGGAGTTCAAGAGGACTCTGATGTTTCCTTAAAAAAGTCTCATTGAGTTACCTTCTTTAGGAACAAACCTGCTTTCCTGACCAGCAAGCAGATAAGGGCTCAGGGCATTATTTGTGTAAGAGGGAACAGTTTGTGTAAGGACACAGGTGATAACAATTGTACATGGCTTGCAAACACAGCCCCCGAGCCATGTGCATGTGATAACCATCAGACTGCTGACTCATGGTGGGGATGATGATCAGCTTATTCTGCGGGGGCTGTGGCTGCTGCAAGCTCTTGGTTACACCTGGGCAGCCCCTAATTCTTCTGGGGGTGCTCAGCTGGAGTAAGGGCCTCATTGGGGGAAGAGGAGGGGCTTTCCTGGCCCCCTGAAGTTCTGCCTGGTTTTGGGATGTGAGAAGGTTGAGTTACTGTTGGAACCTTTATACTGGCAATAGATACTGTTTTTTTCCTCTCTAACCAAGTTACTGAACAGTTTGAGGCTGAGAGTGGGAGCAGCTCTGCAATGTATAAAGGTACCTTTTTTTAAATTATGTGGTTTCTTGGTGTATATAGTTATATAGAAATGCAGATGTCCTGTAAAATGAGCAGGTGTGTGATTCTGTTGATTTGAGGGCGTTGTGGAGGTATTTCTATGTAGACTTGTATGAATCAGCTCTGTGACAAAGGTATTTCTAAGCAGCATTTCAGCTGCTTTCTGGAGTTTTAAGACTTGAATCCCTAAATTTTAACTGATTTCCTCACCCCTGTGGTTAGAGCCAGGACTGAGAGTGAGCTGGAAGTAACTTCTTCTGCTGTAATGCACTAAGGTTTTAGGGATGGGCTTGCCTACAGTGATGGGGAGAGTTGAATGCTGAAGACCAAATTCCTGGAAGTAGGATTAAAGTTGCCTTGTCTTTCTGTGATCTCTACCACTCTGTTTTTTCCATGTTCCAGATTATTTTTTATATTCCATGTGCATTAGGTCTCCCGTTATGTGCTTTGGAAGGAGAACATGTGCTCTTTGTGTCTTTGGCCTTGGGGATCAGTGTGGGGAGTTTCTCTCTGGACTGCTGGTTTTATTGCTGCTGCTTCTGCTTAGCATCAGCTCCCTGTGTTGGCCTTGGCATTGCTGAGGAAGTGGATATGGATGTGACCAAACTGTTCCTCTGTGCCTCAGCTGCGATGTTTAATTTTGCCGTGTTTATTTTAGTGATACCTTGGCAAATTTACAGGCAAAGGTGGTGGGAGTGTCACAGAAAAGGTGGGTTTAACAACTACTTTTAGAGAAAACAGAAGTAAATCCAGTGACAGCCCTGGCAATTCCCACCTTGGTGGGACAGACGGCACAAGAATAAAAACAAGGCAGTTTCCATGCACTGACACTCGTGTACAACACACAGTGATGTCCCCAAGGAAATGTCACCAATTAGCATGAAAGCTGCTGCAGTTATCAATTTAAGATTTGGCCATGGAAAACAAGACATTTTAAGATGGACCTATGACTTCTTCTCCCAAATGCTTTCCTATCCAAATACATGGTGGATATTTGTGGGACAGCTCAAGTGAACAACTTGTTTGGCTTTTGTGGTTTGGTGAAGCACTTTGCTACATGCCTGCCTTGCTTCCAGTGCTGGAAGCAGTTGGGAATGAGTTAGCACATCATTCTGGTTAAAGGAAATACGTTTGCTTATATATATATTTATATATGTTTATGTATATATAAAGTCTCATTATTTCCCGCTTTATACAAAATGATATATATATTTTATACATAGAGAGAAATAGTGGGATTGCATTACAGAGTTTAGCATGGAAAAGTCTTTAAAAACAAAGGTGGGAACCCTGAGCTGAACATGAGAGAGTTGGAGGAGAGCAGGGAAAGGATTTGGGTTCCCTCACTTTCCATAGACTGCTCAATACCCTGTGCTTAATCTGGAACTGGACAGGAAAAAAGTAAGAGGGGGGGAAACTGCCACACCATCTATAAAAACTGCCAGGACAATTTATGCAGCATTATAAACCTTTCCCTGAAGCTGTGCTTTAATAAGATTCCTAGTCAGAAGTCAAACTCTACCTAGTAATTCATTCTAAACTCTCATAATGCATTTATTAGTGTGGAAATAGCAGAAGTGAAGTGACCGCATTTGAGGTCCATGTTCAAAATTAGTAAAATTTACTGTCATTCTGAGTTAAAAAGGAAGGAAAATGAGCACTGTAACACACAGTGAGTGATATCTTTTGCACTAGCAGGCAACTAAATGGGCATTGTTTGAAATAACTTTTTTTTAGGCTTCCTTAAAGCAGATGCTCAGTCTGATAAATTATTTTTTTATCTCAAGATAAAGTTATTGAAATGAGAAATGTTCCATTATAAAGGAATTTCTTGGAACACAAGAATACACTTTATCATATTATGGCTCTTGCATCATATTAGATGCTACTTATGTGTCTTATTGAAATCAAACCACTTGCTTAGCCTTTCTTTTCCAACAATACAAAAGCTTATGATTCACAGCCCCTTACATAATAGATATATTAATGAATTCCTGCATATTTTATTGCTTTGTATTATTCTAAAAGCCATTAATCTATTTTTCTTGATTATCAGTTATGACAAAAACATTATAATTTTTCTCTGAATTTCATTACTGCCAAGTTCAGGGCTTTCAGAACTAATTTCTTTAGGTACCTGTTGGACTCATTAAACCTGATTCTTTTCTTCTTCCTTTTTCCTGTTGAAAATTCTATCCAGCCAAAGACCCAATGTATTTTTATCAGAGCATAGGAGCATAAATTCTGCTTTGGGGTGCTTGCATTCTTCCATTCAAGTAGATTAGAGTTGTGCGTATGAAACTCAGGCCCTAATTATGTTTCTAATAATAGACATTTCTTGCTATAAATACATGACTCATTGGAATGATTCTGGTGTGTTTAGACTACAGACATGACTCCTGTATCTCATTAACCTCCCAGTTCTCTGCTAGAGATATGGAAATGCTTGATGATTAGCGGAGGTCATGGGGAGAAAAAGGTTATTTGTAACCTTTCTCAAGTGGGGTAAAGCCAAAATGATGAATTGTTGGAGCAAGTGGCAGTGGCTTCAAGCTGTTCTTGTGTCCTCTCTGTCAAGGGCCAGTTTGGGGTGCAGCATACTCAGGAGAGACTTCCAGAACAGCTGAGACCACCTCATATGGTGCATGTTTGACTCTACATAGTGCCTCGTGCTTTATACTTTCTCATATTTTCCTCAGATTGAATTAGTTTATTTGCTGAAGTGAAGAAGAATAGAAACTTCAACTTACTTTTCTATTTGCACTGTTAAATGAAGTCACATAGGCTAGATGTTTAAGTTACCTGGTTTCTAAACAATTTTTGGAAAACCTTGAAGTTTCACAGGGACCTGTGTGTTTCATAGGCACATAACAGGTAGTTTTGTACTCTTAGTGCCAAGAACATGGTTTTACTAACAATTACTGCCTGCACTGGTCTGAACAGTTCTTTGCATGAGTAGAAAAACTATTGTATACATTGTGTACTGTATTTTTGACAAGGCTACCTCATTGTATTATTCCTGTATGTTTTCTTTTCTTTCTCAATAGCTTTAGTTCCTATCAAAACAGGGCATTGATGTATAAATAAAAGGACCATCTTACCCATGGATGGCAAAAATATTTCTACTGTGCAGAAGCAAATATAGACTGTAGATCACTTAGTTCTCTGGACCAAATTGAAATGGGATTTAGGTGATGCACAGATTTCGTGCTGTCCCCGCTCCAAGGGTTCCTGTAACCCAGAAGCAGGGAAAAACTTGCTTTCTCTGTGAACTTAGACCTTAATGGTGTGGGTTTGATTAACAAATCACTGAATACAATATGGCAGATCAAACTCTGTGAGAGTAAATATTCACAGCTTACACAGCTGCATCAGCCTCCTGCCATCCCAGGATGACCATAAAAGCTGCTCCATTCCCTGCCTGCCTTCCTGGGATGGACAAACAAGCATCATGAAGCATCACTTCTTCACCACTGTGTAAAAACCAGCAAGAAAATCCCCACCCTGCTGCACTTGCTTTTAGTGTTGACTGGCTGGAATTATTTACTATTACTGGATGAGCAGGTATTTCAACAATCTTTTTTTTTCCTTTCCCCCTTTTTGCGATTTTTAGATACAATTAAAAGGAGATAAACGCAACTTGATTTTCAGTCAATCTGTGTGTGACCCAGCAAAGCACATCTTTTTAATTTCATGCATCAATGGGATGATACGTCATGCTTTGTACAGTGCGACAGCTTGCTACATTGCATAACTCAACACGCTGATGCAGCCAGGCATGCCAAATTAACCTGAGCATCAAACCAGGGGATTTAAGACAACAACATCCTCCTCTGCAGCTCGCCTTGTTCAACAACCCTCGTTATTCCCCGTCGTCCCTCTTATTCTTCTTCTGTACAAATGGGGGGAATGGAGTCTTTTGAGAGATGTGATTGGGTAATGGTTATGGAATGGGAGTAACTCCAGACTGGGTTGGATGTGGTTTCTCTGTCAGAGGCTGCTCGAAACAATGGGCTTCTGGGTGAGCGTGGGACGGAGAGTGGCTTACTGTGCTGCCTGCAGGGCTGTGCCCAGCTTGCTTTTAGCAGTGGGAAGTTCCCACAGCTCCTTGTGTCCCATTTGGAATCTTAGGACTCCTCCAGTGCTGTAGAGAGGCAGTGGGTTCAACCAATCTTGTATGGATTTGCTTTTCTCCCTTCCCATACCACACACTGTGTAAGGCCAGCTGCCTTGGGGGTTAACTTCTTTCGTAGCGTGACAGGGAGAGGGACATTGCTGCAACTCTTCTGCTCCTCTGGCATTCTGTAAGGCACTGGGGTCATCTCACCTGCTTCCATCCAGGGAAGGGAACAGGAGTATTGTTTGGCAGATTCAGGGCTGCTTTGTGGGACCCTTTGCAGCCACCCCTGAAAGCTGCAAGCATCATATGCTCGCTCCTGCTGTGCCTGAGTGAAGCATAACTATGGACTTCAGGAAGAAGAAAAGGCTGATGCTGGACATGAATATCTTTGAGTCCAAGGCTGTGACATGCCACGTGTAAGCTTAAGCATCCAGTGCTTTGCTCGGGGCAAAATTTTTGCTTAATATCTGACATCTGTCAGTGGCTCCTTGCATGTTCCTGGGTGAAGTAAAACAGATTCTTCAGGCATTTCTCGCATGGCTGCAACAATGGGAAACCCTGAGGAACTGCTCTTGATGACCACACTTGAAAGTATGAAAAACAGGGAGGATTTTCCATCCAACATTACCTGTCTGCTTGTGCTCTTTGCCAAAGCACCTGAGAGCAGCTTGGGAATGTCCCTGGCCACAGTGATGAGTGGAATGTGCTTACCTGAACAGTGAAAATCAAACTAAAATGGTGCTTGGCAGCATAAATAAGGATCAAGCTTGGTGTTGGAATTATTGGAGTGATGGGATTAGGGTTTGTTAGTTGTGACTGTGGCATAGTTGTTTACCTGCAAATAAGAACAGCCAGGATGTGGATTTGGATGTCTCAGGGTGACCAGAGTGATGTCCATTTGTTGCTGTTCTGGCAGGAAGAAGTCCCTTTGGAGAAGGGCCTGCCATCTGTTTGTGTAGCACCTGGAGTTCAGTTCTTTTGCCTGTCCCTTTAATTTTCATGTATATTAAAAAGAGGGGAAAATGAACTGCCTGAAATCTGTTTCTCACCTTAATCTCTGTATCAGCAAATGGGCTCCTTTAAAATAACAAGAATTAATGTGTCTTGGAGAGGTACAAGAGGGCCATGACAGTTTGGAGTCTTTAGATATTGTTCTTGCTTGAGTTGCTTTGCATTTTCTCCAAGTGTACAGTGCCCTGTGGCACAATATCCATCCACACTGCATTGCTAAGTGCTGAAACTTCACATCTTAATTCTATGTGAGTGGTTTTCTCTCGAGGCTGCGATGCCTCTGTGGAGGGGGAGCCTGATAGCAGCACTGAGAAGGTTACACATTATGCAGAAAAATGTTGATGGTGTATTAAGAAATATCTTCACTAATGTCTTCTTATTTTTGTTTTTTGTCTTGTACAATCATTTGAAGTACAACCACTTTGAGGTTCAGTGAGGAAGCGCCTGTTTATTTGAAGCCGATGGAGATACTTGAATGGAGGATAACTGGGATATAGGGCTCTGGGATAAATTACTCCACTTGTATTTTCTTTTTCTTTTAATCTGGGATGCACATAAGCCACACAGCAATATTATCATCACTTTGCACTTTCCTTAGGAAGTATCTTAATATTCTATAATCCTCTTTGCTACAGAATGGGGACTGAACTAAGATGGAATTATATTTTAATGTAATTCCTCATGAAACAAAAGGGGACCGTGTTCAGAAGCTGGCTAGATATATGGCAAATGGGAACTAGACAAGCTGTGTAACATCATGACCAGTTTCTATGGCAACAAAAATGTCAGCTATCCTTTTGGCTGATTCTATTAATCTGTGGTAGAGGCACTGATACTGACACATTCGGAATTTATTTAAACAAGAAGGTGAAAAGATAACCTTATAAACAAGGGGGAAGTTAAGCCACTGCCATAATGCTCTCTGACATGGATATAACGGTGTAACAGGCAAGGGAGACATTTCCAAGGTAGTCGCTCAGAATTTTCTCGGAAAAGTAATTAAACCATTTACAGAGAGGAGTTTACCCACTATTGTTTGATTTTTGACAAAATTCCATCTGCCTCTCCAGGGCTGCCATAGCTGGAAGTGGTGCCCCGTGTTCACCTCTGTGCTGTGGAGCCAGTGGCCAGGTGACAATAAGCTCTCCAGGTGGGATAAAATCTGGGCATCTGGGACATCCTAAACTAGTTGCCTGGGTTTAGGGTCTCCCCCCACAAGCTTGCTGGCTTCTGTCCTGGTTTTATCCATGTAGTCAGTGCGAAGTGGCTGCCTGATGGGGAAAGCTGTAGTGCTTGGTGATTAAAATACATGGTCTGGCCACTAGAAAATGGAAAAAGCAGTTGCAAGGAGACAAATTACATTCTGTATTCCCTCTATGTGGGTCAAATATTTTCCTAGGGATACTTAGAAATGATTGTGCTATGCTATTTCTCTTTGGTACTTTATCCTTTATTCTCTTGTTATTGAAATAGCTAAATGTTTTCCTACTTTCCAATGTACCATGACAATACAAACTGTACGGTGATGTAGGAGCACAAAATAAATATGGATGCAGATACTTGTCATTATGATAAAACAACATCTTTTCATCTTTATCTTGGAATTACAGGCTCCTCGGGAAGATGACAGTGTCTTGTTATGGAAAATGAATTTTCGGTAGTAGAAAGATATCTTTTAACTTATTCTTGAATTCTTCCTGTTTGCCAGAGGCATATAGAAAAATTAGCTTCCTTCCCAATTCTTTTGCTGGTTTTATTAAAATTCATAGTACAAAAAGTGCCATATAAAAGTGCTTGGTGTGTGACTGAGAAAAAGGAGAGCTGGAAAATGCAGAGCTGAATTTATTAGAAGATTATTAGCTGGCTGCTGGCTGGATTTTTATTTTTTAGTTAGCTAAAAAAAAAGCCATCAATATATTTTGTCCATTTCTTTTTTTAGCTCGTAATATATTGAAGCGAGTTTAATACAACATGTATTTATATCTTTTTGATAAAAAAAAAAAAAGACCAAGTTCCCTAATAGAAAAGCTGTCAGAATTGTAATCACAATATAGCTCCTGGAAACAGAGTTCATGTGAACTTTTGAATTTCTTCAAATTCAAAAGAGCTTTCTGATAGGGACATAAATTCTCAAATTTATCCCATGCTTCTGTTAAATCACATCCCTACAACCTGTAGCTCTGTCTCTTGCACCCCTGTGACTGCTGGCTTTGTTAAGCAGGTGTTGTGTCAAAATTGCACAAGCGTATTATGTTTTCAGCTTTTATGAAGTTAAAAAGAGAAGTGATACTGTATCTGGTATACAACAAAGCTGGGTGCTCTTGGACTAGAAACCAGGAGGAACAGTTATGTTAAAGGCTAGTTCTCTATCAACTTATGTATTTAATATAATCAGTTTGCAAAGTTGTGCCCCAACTCCCATGGGAATTTGCCACTGTTCTCAGCAGCTTTTCTTTCCATCTTTGTAATGTAGTAATAGGGGAAGGGAGGTGATGTCACTTGGTATTAGAGAAAATGAAGCAGATGTGTCTAGGACTGAACTTGAGAGCTTGAAATAGCATTGCTCTATCCTCAGCTGGGGCAGGTGAGGATGGAGCAGCTTAGTGGAAAACTCCACTCCCTTCTAAGTCACCTGAACAGGACCTTTTCTGAAGATGATCTTGATTATTTTGCTTTCCTTTCCTTTCTATAGCAAACTTTAACAAAACTGTAGCCTGGAAGGTTTCTCTGGCAGCAGAGGAGAGCACTTTGAGTTTTGCTTTTGAGTTTGCCCATCTCTGCTGCTGGAGACACTTCTTATTGTACCTCCTTGCTGAAAACCCACCTGAACTCAGGGCTGCCACAGTCTGGGCAGTTTCTTACCCCCAGGAACCTCACTGGTTTATATTGCAGGGAATAATGTCACATTTATCCTGACAAATAGAGAACAAAGCTTTAAACCTCTTAAATTACTAAAATAAGCAAAGCCTGTTCCTTATTCTGGATTGTTACAGCAGCACCAGACTTTCTTCTCCAAAGAAGGTGAAATCTATGAGAGGGGAGTGGAATTTCTTCTAACTGTTTTTGTTCTTAAGCAGGACTGACATACCTGATGGCACAAACACTAGCATCTCCTAATTTGGATGGAAGAATACAAGCTTTCCTTCTGAAGCCATTGACTTGGAAAACTCATGCACTCACAAAGGCTGACCTTTTGAGGAGTCACAGACATTAAATACAGTACTTAATCAAAAGTTAATTTCACTGAGCATCTAACCTGAGGGCAGGCTCAAGCTTACTGTACTTTGAAGTCAAATGCCTGGCTGGTCCTATTGTGATCAAAACACGTTTTGAGTTCTGAGTATTAGCTAGGGAAATAACTGTGGTGCAAAAGCAGACATATCCTGATTTCAGTCCTTCCTGTACAATTTTGAAGGCATTATTTGGGATCCCTCCTTTAGTGTTTTTGTTTATTCTTGTGATCAATAACCCTAATTCTGATCTGGTGGAAAAAAGTGAGTCTGGTTCGGTAGCTTGCATTGCCAAGGTCGGACTGGCTCTGTGTTGGTGCACTTGGTGTTCCTTGCCTGCCTTGCTTCTGCCCTTCAAGGAGACAAGCAGTGATTTTAATTCTTATTTTTTAGGGCATGTTTATATACATACATGTGTATGTATATAAAAAATTTTATACAATCTGTAATAAAATTTTATGGTTAGTTATTAGAAAATCTAATGTTGTACTGGTATATTTAAATGTTATGTTTCAAATCCAGGCATCCCTCATCAATAACATGGCAGTGGCCTGCCAGCTGCATGTCTAGTGAGCCAGATGTTGCTAGAGGAGCTCTTCAATAAAGCCTGCCAAGGCCGAGAAATCATGTCGCTGGCTCTTGGCAGGTTTTGATATGTGTTGGAAGTTGGGCCTCCAGTGCATGTGCCTCCTCCTAGCAAAAGGATTGGTGTTTTCAGGGTCCTGTCAGAGTGGGATGGGTCAGAAGTGGACAGTGATCTGAACTGGTGTGTAGCAGCAAAGAGCTGGCCTGATGTTCATCAGCAATCGTCGTTACTAATGAAGTGCCTTTTTTGACACTTCTAGAAATGATGGATGGACACTTGACTTTGTGTTCTTTAGAGGTGAAAACACCTGCTGTCAGAACCACTTCATTGTAAACTGATGGGCTTCCTTCCGCTCATAATTAGTGTTGGCTTTTCATTTGATGATAAGCAGGGCAGGTGGTAAAATCTCATAGGAAGATGACACAGGGAAAACTTCATGTTCTCTATTCCTTCTACCTCACAGCCTTTTCTTCCCCTCTTCAGATCTACTCAACCTTTAAAGATCAGCATGAAGGAAGCCTTTGCTCTGTCAGGCTGGAGACCTGTACCCTGGGACTCTCCTTGGATTGCTGTTGTCCTGAGCTTGCAGTGACAGTGTTTGCAAGGGTTTGGGTTATTGCCACTTAAAAAGCTGATGCCTGTTTTAGAGTGCAGTTGCCCTTGTTGAGGCTCTCAGACTGGCTCTGTTCTGCAGGGTAGAAGGTATTTACTCAAGGAGTTGATAAAGGTGTTCTTTTACTCAGGAAGGACAGCTGTGAGGGCCAGTATGTGCCCAGATGCTTTGTGTGTGTTGGTCAACAAGGAGCTCAATCACAGTAATGTGATGACTTGCAGCAGCTGACTTCTTCCTTGGAGGAAGAAAACCTGTTTTCTCCTCATTGCCAGAGAGGTCTGGTCAGCCTTAGTTGTATCCCAGGGAAACCCATTAAATTCAGAGCTGCTGCATGTTCAATCCAAAAATATGCTCCCCGTTGAATTTCCTTCTGCCAAAGAAAAGCAAGTCACCCGTGACCAGTCAATAGTATCGTTTCTCCAAAGCTCCTGATCTTTCAGCAGTGTACAAGGGGCATCATTTAACGGTCACAAAATCTGCCCCAGATGCTCTGTGTCCAAGTCCCCCTCGGCAGATTCCTGGGATGGGTGAACCACAGGTGAACGCTGGAGGGTTTTCTTCCCTCCGAACCATGTCATGGCACAGTGGGAGTTCACCCCAATCAATGTCTTACCTTTGTGTGGTACTTAAGAAAGGAACTACAGAAGCATACTGAAGCAAGAGGACACTGCCTTAATTAGGCTGGACGTGTGCTGAATTCACATTAGCAGTGTCTGTTCCATATGAAATGGGGCAGGATTAGAACCTCCACCAGTGCAAACTGTTGGGGACGTGGCGCAGTCGGTGCAGACGTGCTGATTCACTCTTCCCTACGAGTGGCATTAGCGCCCATCCTTGTTACCAGACTAAAAATGTCTAAGACAACGCAAGACTGTGATACTTAACATTTTTAGGCAATTGCTGTTTTTGTCAAAACTGTCTGTAGCTTTTCTCCTTCAGCGCAATATGGTAAGTAATGAGCTATTGGAATAATGTCTGTTTGAAACATCCGTAGCCATATGGCAATGTGGGAGGCGAGGATAAAACAGGGATCAGTCACAAGTGTTTACTTTGAAACACAGATAAAAAGGCAAGTTTTGTGCTGCAGCTCGGTTACGTGTTGGATCAGGTATTGGAACCAGTAATTTTTAATTACTTTTGTGTTTAGTGAACTTTAAAATCCCAAGCACTGAAATCCGTTGTGTATTAGTCCTCCTGACTGCTCTCTTCAAATCTGCTCCCTGGAACAACAGGACAAATGGATGTTGCCTTTGAGCGAAACCACAGCCACCTAATCCACGTGGTCATTAGACAGTGGTTATTTTCAGCACTGCTATGAGCTTTATGTGGTTAAATGGGGAAAATGTTGAGGAAGGCTTAGTAACACTGTCTGGCTGTGCTTGCAAGATGACTGCAGAGGTTCTGGGTTGTTTTAAGACCAGTTCAAGCTCCCCTGGCAAGTGCTTGGATGAACAATTTCTTCAGAAAGAGCTGAATAACTTGGGCTCCTTGCTGAGGTGAGCCACAGCTGCTCCACAGAGCAGAGTCCTCTGGGAAAGTAGGTGGCTTATTTTGGGGACTGAAATTGTGTTTGGAAGTGACAATTTGTGAAAATATCCCTACAGAGATAAATCCTCATTTGGGATCAGGGAGGCTGTGCTGTTTGCTTTTCCTGAGCATTGTACTTGCACTGTCGGTTCCTACCTCCTTCCTGGAGTCCCAGACCTCATCGGTCTGCTCCATCCTGGGGGTCCCACATTGGAATCTATTTGGGGGATGAGGGAAAAGAGCACCTGTCAGTGAGGCATTTGGAATCATAGAGACTTAGAATGGTTTGAGTTGGAAGGGACCTTTGGCGGCCATCTGGTCCAGCTCCCCTGCAGTGAGCAAGGGCATCTTCCACTAGATCAGGTTGCTCCAAGCCCTGTCGAACCTGACCTTGAACACTTCCAGATATGGGGCATCCACCACCTCCTCGGCAACTTGTACCACCACCCCTGGCTGTAAAAAAACTTTCATTATTACTAATCTAAATCAATTCTCCTTTGGTTTAAAACCATCATCCCCTGTCTTATTGCAACAGGTATCTAGAAAATATTTTGATTCAACAAAGACAACCTCCCATGGCCCACATGCAATTGATGTTTGAAATACTTTTGCAGATTAATTAGATTGATGAGCCTGTTGGGTAGGATGAAGGTGAACACGTAGGTGAAGAGAGAAATTTACTGCATCAGTATGGTCTGGCAAGTTCCTTCAGGAATACATTATTGACTGCCGATCAACTAAAGGATACACGTTCTTTTTGAGAAGGAGATTTTGTGGAAGGGGGAGTGTTTTCTCTGATAGAATCACAGAATCCCAGAATGGTTTGGGTTAAAAGGGACCTTAAAGCTCATCTTGCTCCAAGCCCCTGCCAAAGGCAGGGACACATTCCACTAGAGCAGGTTGCTCAAACCTCTTTGCAGAGTAGAAGCACAGGGGAAAAATAAAATCTGAAATTTCTCTTATACTGTGTAGGCTTTGATTAGAGAGCACTCTGTATGCTAATTGAATGTTGTCTTCTATTAGCATAATCTTGGGGTTATGTCTGGTCGGCATTAACGATAAGTGACAGAGATGCATTTCAGAAACTCCATTTCATCAGATGGGAATTATATCCTGTAAATGCAAGCCCAGATCATAATATTTCATGTTTGTGTTGATTTATCCCAGTCTTAGACTATTTATATCAATTTGCTGCTGGAAAACATATCATAGAATCATTTAAATTGGAAAAGACCTCTAAAATCACCAAGTCCAACCATTAAGATCATCTTGTGTGTGATCTCCTAATTGCACACATATAATACACACATTATACACTGTATAATGTATAACTATATGAAAGATTAAGACTTTTTGAAATGTACATAAGTGGATTCTAAAAGAATTTTTGAAATAAAGTTACTCTTTAAAGGAAACATATTGTATATATTCTTATATGTACAACATGTACATATGTTTTTATAAACTTTAGAACCATGTTTAATGCGTGTGCTTTAAACTTGTAGGACCATATTGCCTGGAGATGTATGCCTGTAATTGTTCACAGGATAAATGTTTGTGCTCAAGAATCACAGCAATTATAATTATTGTAAGTAGCTGTGCTTCAAAATGAGCATTTAGAAGAGAAATGGGCTTTTCCCATGTAAGCATCATCTGTATATATATTTAAAAATCCTAGGAAAGGGGCTTTGTTCTACCAGCACCCAGGTAACTTCACCAGAATTAAACAGAAACAAACCCAGCATCTACCCATCATTTCAGTGCTACATACAAATGTCTTCACAGCTATTTGCACTTGAAATGCTTCATTTGCCAACTCCAATGTGGCATTTGCAAATGCAGATTAGTGACGGGAGCGCTGTTGGCTGCTGCTTCTTCCTCCTTTCAGATGTGGCTCTTACTGGACATTTCCTGCCCAGACTTGTAGGCAGCAAACATATGGTCTGGTAGATAGTTTATGGAATAACTTGCTGAGAGTACTTCAAGTGTTCCAGAAATCTCTCAGGCAAAAATGCACAATTTTCAACATAACATTCATTTGAAATGCCAAAGTTAAGATATTCATTTGCTCACTGGTATTGTTGCATTTCATAACGAGAGCTCAGGCAGAGATAGATTGTGGGTTAAATTAGCAGATAAAAATCTCCGCCTTTATTAGCTGTTTGCTTGAAATGCAATTGCTTTCGGGGTCTGCATTACATGAAAAATTGCTATATCTGATTAACAAGTGAATTCCACAGCACCAGTAGCGAGCAACAGTGGGATTGTCCGTCTGCCTGAGATTCCAGTTTCTCCATTCACACTGTATAGCACTTCTCTTTCATCAAATGTATTCAATGCCTGCCACCGTGAAGGGAACTAATTCTTCCTGGTACTTCTGAACTGTGTCAAGTGTTCTGGGCATCAGTTTTCCTACAATTTTGGGTTTTCATAGCCTGTAACAGATGTGTAGTGCACCAATTTTCTTATTTTTGAGTTCCCTCCAAGGTCATTTTCATACCCACTCTGCTACACAGGGCCAGGACTCAGCTGGTTGTAGTCACTGTAGTAAAGAGTTTAATTTCCATTGCCTGGCAGTACATATTTATATGAGTTTAGCATAGATGAGGGTCTGGATTTAGGCTGTACCCCAACATGACATTTAGTACCCCAAAATGTGGCGCAGATTGATGCATGTTAGAAGAATTCACCATTTTATCCTTCATGTGGCCCTTGGATGTGAAGGTCCTTTACATGGCTCATCTCTACTGCAGATTGAGTGTGATGAGGGGGGCTCAGGGTGGTTGATAGCACAGGGTTTGTGGGTTAGCCTGTGATGGGTTTGTGCCTGCCTGGAGAACTGGCCACAGGCTGTCTGCCTGTGGAGTCAGGTAACTGTTCCTGGACAGTAGAGACCCTCCAAAAATGCCTGTAGAAGGGAAATTGGGAAAGAAATCTTCTTTCCCCCTACTTAATTTCTATTCCAGTGAGATGAAACAATAGAATTTGAGTTTGTGCAAACACTGATCTCTTCTGCAGGCTTTCTTTCTGGATGCACCTACATCAATGCAAACACAACCTCAAGTTTCTCTTCCTCCTTCTTTCTGTTCTTCTTTGGAACTAGATACCTTATATCCCTTTGTGTCCCTAGCCCTAGACCAACCAGATTAACCACCTTTCCTTCCAGTCCCAAACAAAACATTATCAAACTTCGCATTTCTTTTTCAAGGTTTGCATCCCAGGAAAGTAGTGATGAAAATCAGAACCCATTCAGTGTTGTAAATACAGCAAATTATTTTCCTAATATGTTATCCAGCAGTTACAAGCTAAATAATTCAGCACACTTTTAGGCCTCTATTCAAACTGATGAGCTAAAATAAAAAGTGTTGATTAAGGTAAGTGTATACCTCAGTGTAGATGAATTTTGCTGTTTTGTTTGGTTCAGCTTTTTCCAAATAGTGGAGTTCTCTGATTTATATACAACTGTTCTTGTAAAGCTTCTTGGAAGCTGCATTTCTTTTCTATTTTCCCTGAGTTTTTAATATGATGGCTTTAAACCCACATTGCAAAACTAGGGTTTTCTATCACAAGCTTGTGTGCTCATGATGGATTTTATTTTTAAATCCTACCTCACTGCTGGAGTTCAAGTGTCACATAAAGCAAACCTGGCTGCAGGATGATGATAAAGCATAAGTGTCAGCTCCTTGTCTTTTTCCAAAAGTATTTTCATAATTGAGAAGGAAATGTTTTTGTTTTACTTCCTTTTTGCTGCTTCCCCTGTTCAAGACCCCAAGGTTTCTAGAGAATTCAGTATTATCGCACTTGAATGACACATCTATATTTAACAGGCCCACGCTGCCCCTCTGCAGAGCTTGTGAAAGGAGAGATAGATTTTGTTGAATCCCAGAGTGGTTTGGGTTGGAAGGGACCTTAAAGCTCATCTCATTCCACACCCTGCCATGGGCAGGGACACCTTCTGCTATCCCGGGTTGCTCCAAGCCCCGTCCAGCCTGACCTTGAACAGTTCCAGGGATGTGGCAGCCACAGATTCTCTGGGCAACCTGTGCCAGGACCTCACCACCCTCACTGGAGAGAAGTTTTTGCTTCTATCCAATCTAAGCCTGCCCTCTGTCAGCTGGAAGCCATCCTCCCTTGCGTTGTTGGGGAGTCTTTGGTCTCTTCTTCTGTACTTACATAAAAACCGTGAATGTGTTCTCCTGGCACACAGCACCTTCAGGAGGTTGAAGGTGGCTGTGCTGCCTTCGCTGATGTGCCACTTTACCAAGTTAAGGGGGTTTTGGCAGGGAAAAGGAACTCCTTCCCATGATCCTGGATGACTTCATCACAACCAGGCAATGTCCTGGGATCATCCCATTAGCAAACAGATCTGCAGGGATATCATTAAATCTATTGAACTAATGTTTCTACTGTTCAGATTAGTTGTTCAGGTAATAGAGATGTTTGATTCCTGTGCACTAAGATGCTTATTCCAAGAAGTTCTGAGCAGGTGGAATCAAAACGTAGTTGTTACTCCATTTGTTTATGGAAATCTCTGCGTGTAGCACAAGGTAATGGTTAGACTTGAGCTGTGTGAGCTTTAGTTATGCCTTTCCATAACCTGCTCTTTAAATGCCAAAACTAAAGCTTATGTTTGGGAGAAAAACAAAATGCTGTGGTTTCTAATGGTGGTTTATCTGGTGAAGTAAATTCATGGAAGAGAAGATGTAGGCAAAGATAGCTGGCAGTCTGCTTAAAGCACTGTGGTCAAGAACACTGTACCTGTTTGTTTGGGAAGCTTATTTTATGTGGTACATGGAAGGAACACAACTGTTCCTGCTGAAATGAGCTGTCATGGGTTCTGTAATTAGCCTGTTGTTAATCATGTGACTGGAGTTCATTTCAAAAACAAATTTGTGGTACAGAGGCTCATTCCAAGAAAACTGATGGAAGAATCTTTAGACAAGGATTTAGATAAATAAACTTTACAAATCACCTTTTATGGTGTTTGCCTAAATTAGAGAGCAAGTTGTTTATGTAAAAAAATTACAATGTTAAGAAAAACCCAAATGTGTTTGCTTAAATATTTATTCTTTTTATTTATATATATAAATGATTAGAAGAACAAAGTGGTTAGATTTTGATCAACACTTTTCATTGTGGAAGCTCTATCTGTGGAGATATTTCTGACTTGCCCCATTTTAATCAAGTTCAGAAGCTGATTTTTCCTTCTCTGTCAGCATAGATACAGAAAAGCTGTTACAAAATGATCCCTTTTAATCCCATGCCATTTTTATGTGCTGATTAGAATCAGGGTAATTTCAGCCTGTGTTGAAGGAGTTAATCTTCCTGATGGAGATGTGAAAAGTCGGAGCCATCTTAAATCTCAATACCACATGCTGCCTTAGGGATCACACTGTGCTAAAACCCGAGATAAAAAGGCCTGACAAAGATTATTGACGGTTTACCTTTTAATGAGCAGCTTGGATTGATTTTTATTTCCCTCTGGGGCTGCTTGCTTTGCCCTGTTTCCACCCATGATGTCATGATTAACAAAAACAACAACAAAATTAAGGCTTCATATCTGAATAATGGCAGAGAAATAAAGAGTAGCCATGGCATTAAAGGGAAACCTGTGCCAAATCCCATTGAACCTCCTAGGAAAAGCTAGAGCTCTTGAATCAATGGTTGGTGCTTCTCCCATCAGAGGAAATGCACCTTCTACCAAACAACTCAACTCTTTGACTGTGTTATATATTTTAAATAACATATCACTCTGCAGATCAACAGAAAAACAACAAGAGCTCAAATAGAAAATGCTTTCAAATGTGTATAATACCATTGTTGAAAAAAGCAATGATTTCTCTTTTGTTTGCCAAGCCCCCACCCCTCTAAAGCCAACACTGAACAAACTGCCTCTGGCTATGTTCCCATAATTTTGTTCAAATCCTTAAGCTTCAAAAGAGAGCAGCTCTGCCACCACAAAACTATCATCCTGAAAGCTCTTAAGCTCTGACATCATCTATTCTGTTTGAGTCCTTGTGAGTAGACCTTGCCAGAAAACGGAAATCCCTTTTTCACACGGAAGAAGGGATATGATCTTTTTTTTTTTTTTTTGGTATAAATTCCCATTCTCATCAGTATTAAGAAAAAAAAAAAAAGGAAGGAAAAAGCTAGGTTTTTTCCCCAGGCATGGCTTTCCAGAACAAAAACTCTGTTTTCGAAGAACAGGATGGAGTGAAGCCTTCCAGGCAGGCAGATGGGAAGCCGGCGGCACAGAACAGTTCTGCAAAGTGAAAACTTTCCATCGAAATATCCTGGTTTCCAGGGCAGGGGAGCCATTTACCTTCTGCACCTGGCTGGGAGATGGCTCCAGCCTCCTGGACAGGGCTGGGCACCCTACCTGTGGTCTATAGGCAGTTTTTGGAGCCAGCTGGATTGAAACATAGTGACATTGCTCATTTGTAGCTGCTTAAGAGGCTGTAGGGGCTGGAAAATGGGAATCCAAGCCAGCTTGTGAGAAGTGAAGGAGCCTGTTGATACACAGGTGATCCTCAGAGTTGTGTTGGGTGGAGGTGTAATTGGAAATGTGGTTGTTAAGAGCACTTGAAGAGTGGCTCTTGTGTGGAGCTGGATGCTGTAGAGCATCATTCCTTGATGCACTTGGCCTGTTCCACAGTGTATGCTGTTGTGTGGAGGATGGAGAGAGGGAAAAGGAAACTGCAGATTAAATTGCTTGAACTATCACTAAAATCCTCATCTCAAAGTGCATTGAGTCTTTCCTGTTAGGTTTTTTCCTTTTTTTTTTCTTTAAGTAAAGGTTTGTTGAATAACTATGGACTATTCTCAGCAGTGTAAAATTTCAATTTGTTAAAACACATCCTTACCTATCAAATTGGCAAGCTTGAGGAACACTTATTCTGCTGCAACTTCAAATCACTGCTTCAAAAATTGATCTAGGCTTAGGTATGTCTTTGCATGTCCATGCTTATTAGCCTCATGTTGTGATTAACTTAATGGGCTATGGAGTTTTACATGTACTCTATGCAAATGCAACTGAAAAACCAATTATTGAGAAGTGAAAAATGAACTCTAGGAGACAGTCATTAGACTATTAGAATCCCCAGTTCCTTTGGAAACTGTATTTGGGCAATACGTGGTTTTAATACTGAATTTCAACCCCAGAAAGAAAAGCAATTGGCAATTACATTTTTTTTCACGCAGTATGAAAACATTTTGACAGAGCTGCCTGCATGGGTTACTAAGACCCACTGAGTTTTATGAGTTGGAAAATTAGTCACAGCTTCAATGAAACGCTGTAGTCCACTTAGTACCCTATTTGCAAGGTCCTTAGGTGTACAGGCATCCATGAACTTAGTTTGGATTGCTGGTGAGTGTAATCCATATTATCTGGGCTGGATCTAGCAGCAGAGGTGCTCCCTGGCTGCATCCTTGCAGGACTATCTTCCACAGAATGTGTTTTATGTGAGTAGATGGTGATAAAAAACCTCCTCTAAAGCCTGATGAATTAATTTGTGTGCCCAAGATGACATAGGCAGGCTGTGGCAGCATCTAGTGGGGCAGCAAGTACATCAACATTGCAGTGGATGGCACTGTTACTGTTAATTGGAAAATTATACTGATGATCCTCCCTCCCCTCCCCCCCAATAGCTGTATTTTTAAAAATATTTTCCTCTTCATCTGCCAAAGGTGCTATAGGTGGCTGGTGATCAGCTTAGTGGCGTTCCCTGGCCAGCAGCCCCAAGTTTTAGTTAAAAGCCTCTTCAGAAGGAGGCTGCTGGTGGGGCCCTGGATTATGCTGCCAGCTGCAGTGAGTGCTGACGTGGTGATGCCAGAGCCTGCAGCATTGTGCTGCCCTTGCAGAGACCACAAGTGCTGGCGTTTGGAGAGCTGTGCTCTCAGACTGGAGCTCACCTGGCTGTTTGTACAGAATGGAGCTCAGTGGAAAGTAAAAAATGTTTGGTGTTAGCAGGTCCTACACAGGTCCAGGCCACCGCCACCCTGAAATGTTTGCAGGTCTGGGGGCTGTCAGGGTACACAACAGACCCTGAGTGTCTGTTTAGTGCACATACACACACAGTGCTGTGGGGCTGATTTGGTTCTTTGTTCAGCTCACTTTGTCTGCTGTAAAACACTCTCATAACAGAGTGACAGGCTGGGAGACCTTGTGTGGGAATGAGTCACCCTGCGCTCCACGGGGAGCTCTGCAAACAGATTAGGGGCAGCATCTGACCTTTCATTTTCCATAGTGCCCAGACACAATTGGATGAGAGGTGAGAGGGTATCCAAAGGATACTGACTGTAATTTAATCAATTGACATTTAGATGTGCGGTGATGAGTGTCTGTAAATGCTTTGGATGGATGAATACAAGATACAACCAAAAGGAAATCAGGATGTGTAAATTCCATAGACCAAAGTTTAGAAGAGTAGATAAACAGGAGTGAGATGTGATGAATGTAACAGAGAAGCTCAAAGCTATGGGACATAAAGCATTTTATGTTGAACTGCTCTGAGTCTATTCCATCAGGTAGCTTAAAGCTATTTTAAATATCTTCTATACAAATGAAGAAGGGTAAAATAAGAATAATCACAGCACAGATAAAGCATGTATCAAGAATAAAATACACTGATAAGGAAGATTATGAAGCAAAGAGGAGGAATAAATATGATGTGGAAAGCAGGTGTAGAGACTGAAGGGAAGATGCATAAAAGATAGATGGAAGTATTAAGACATTTGTCAAATCCTTGAATGTAAAATGTCAGGGCTTCAAGAACTTGTAAAGGTTATTTACTAACTAAGGCCAGAGTGAAATACTGTGTAACTACATTGATGCAAAACAGACGTGCGTGTACACTTTGCACAGTGGGACTGCTTCAATTACTTAGTGCCCAAATAAAAAATAATAATTCTTTGCCTCTTTGTTGCCAGGGAAATGGGATATAAATTTCATAGGAAATGGATGTAAATTTTTGAGCTTTTAAAACCAAGAAGGATGAAGGAGGGGGGGGAATGGGCAGAAATCACACCAGAAATTACGGCCCTTAAGTATTGAAATATATACTGTAAAACTTAGTAGATAGAATGAATGTAAATTACTTGGATTGAGGAAATTAGAATTGCATTGTTTTAGGTGTGGGAAGGCATTGATAAATTTTCTGAGTCCCTTAGGGAATGCATTCATAAACATCTTTTTAAATCTGACTTTGAAATGGGAGACTCGAAATTCTGTAAGAGCCTAAATAAGATGTAGTACGGAAAACTTTATTTTGAATTGGGATAATTGAATATTCATTCAGAATTACATGATCATATGCAGTATCAAATTAATTCTTTTTGGAAATCTGTGCCAGTAGCTAGGAAAAAGTCAAAATGTTTTGGAAGTTTGGTAGAGCATTGTTAGACTCGGTAGCATTCCAAGGCTGATCCTCCACAGGCAGCTGAGAAGGGCAAGTCTTTAGTGTCTACTTCAGAGATTAGGTTTTCACTTGGAAGACTTGCACCAATTTTGAGTTATTGGTATAGAAACAACAGAAGGAATTGTAAAAGCTTCATGTGTTAATAACTTGGAAAGGGGAATTTGCAGCAGGATTAAAAAATTGATATAGAGTGACACAGAACTGGGAAACAAAGAGTTGGAGCTGGGGAGGTAAGCAACCTATAATACCTCGGAATCCATCCCATAGATTAAGAGTGCAGACAGATAAGCAGGCTGCACAATTTATGGTAAAGCAAGATAAGCCTATGGACAGACAAAGCATGAAATATAAAAAGATGCAGCAAAATAACCTCCATGGCCGTATGCTGACAAGATGGAAAAGGAACAGAGGAGCAGGGGAGTTGGATGATGTTGCCTTCATCACAAATGTTATCATCAGTGCATTACAGCAACCAGTATGTTAAAGCACATGTAGCAGAGTGACATTTAAATCACCTGAAATAATCTGATGGCAAACAAAGGACCGGGGATACCTCTGCAGTTACTTGTGTGGAGCTTGGCTCGTTCTTGGCTAGAGGCCCAGGCAGCGGATGGCAGAAGGCAGCCATGGTTTTCTCCTGAACTCTTAAACCACTTATATGTTCTGTCCTTACCCTTACATATACGATATTGTTAGACAATTATTAAAATTAACCAATCTGTTGTACTGGCTTCTGGTTCCACGCACACAATTACCATCCTCTTGCAAAGGGAGAGAGAATAAAGAAGAGGTGCTATAATTACACTCAAGGCTCTGAGAATGAGACTTCTGTACTCACTGAATGTAAATTCATCCCCCAGATTGTTTCTTTCAGCTATTTATCCTCTGAGAATATATTAGCTGTTGCTATTTCTGTGCAGGGAGTAGGATGACTGTTTATAAAGAGCCATGCAGATAAATCAATAACATTTGCAAATCTGATGAACTCTGCTGTGCTGCAGGTTGCTGTGACCAGGCTGCTCTGTGGCTTTAGTACAACTCACTTGACTTGCAGCCTTCTCCCAGGTGCAAAAGTGTGACTTTCTGTCTTCTCACTGATATATTAGTTCTTTTCTTTCTGGTGAAGCAGCTGCTGCTGGTGGCACAACTCCAAGCTAGAGCAGGGTCAATTCCCATCCTCAGTCTTCTCACCTCTGTCCTCTTCTGAGGGATTGACAAGGAAGCAGAGCCCTGGGCACGCTGTGAAGTTGGTAGTGGATTGTCCTTTGTTAAACATCTATGTTCATGGCTTACTTGCCCTGTGCCTCAGGTCCTGAACACCCAATTCATTTTGTAGATCAGTGATGGGAAGCAGCTGCAATCTTCTCTGCATCCTGTTTCAGGGACTGGAACATACGACCTATGGGGAGAGGCTGAGAGAGCTGGGGTTGTTTAGTCTGGAGAAGAGGAGGCTTAGAGGTGACCTCATCACTCTCTATAACTCCCTGAAGGGAAGTTGTAGCCAGGTGGGGATTGGTCTCTTCTCCCAGGCAGTCAGCAATAGGACAAGGGGGCACGGGCTTAAGCTCTGCCAGGGGAAATTTAGGCTGGAGATGAGAAGGAAATTCTTTACAGAGAGAGTGGTCAGGCATTGGAATGGCCTGCCCAGGGAGGTGGTGGATTCACCATCCCTGGAGGTTTTTAAACTGAGATTGGACATGGCACTGAGTGCCATGATCTAGTAAACAGACTGGAGTTGGACCAAGGGTTGGACTCGATGATCTCTGAGGTCTTTTCCAACCCAATTGATTTTATGATTCTGTGGTTCTATGATTCCATCTTTCTTGCCACCTAGAAGGCATAGTTTGCTCTTGGGTGCATCCTTCAAATAGACTGTCCTTTTGCTTCCTTAGGTGCAGTTGTGTTTTTCTAGGTGTTAGGGTACAGCTGCACAGTGAGGGGTGTTCCCATCTTTGAACTAAAATCAGCCCCATTCAATTTTGAGATCATGGACTAAATTATTAGACCTGTAGATCTTCCTTCTGTAGGCAGCAATGCTCCATGTTTTGGATGTCTGGCACTGGATTAGTGGGAAAAGGCTGCTGCATCTGCAGAGATCAGTTGACCAGTGGCAGCGTGTGGGTCTGACGTGACCCATCTTGGATGTGCTGTTTTCACATCTTAAATCTGCTACTTGTGGGATGTTTGGGTCACTGGCTGTATTGCACTGAGGATGAAGAGCACAGTAGCTCCTTCCTAAATCCTTTATATGAGTGATGTACAACATCTAAAATAACCCCAGAAGGACTTCTCTGTAGTACACCTTAGTCACATACTTTAAATTTAATGACAGCTCCTAATCTCTCCATGCTGTAGATGTTCAGGGGGTCAGAGCTATAGTGGCTGTGTGTGCTGTACTGGTTGCATTTGCTCTATCATCAGGAAAGAAAAGTCTTTATTCACCAGAAGATCAGTGATTAATTCCAATCAGCAGAGTTTGGAGCTGATCCAGCCTAAAACTTCTCCAATATTTATGGTGTTTAGCTCCAGGATTTTCTAATTTAAGCATTTCTGTAGCTGAAGTAAAGTTATAAAATGTTGAAGCAAACTCTCACAATACTCTACCTTGCCCTAAGAGGAATAATCAGTGCAATAACATAAATGGTTGTAATCTGTGCACTTTGAATAGTGGTATGACAGTCTCCAAAGACGTCCCATTTAATTTGGAGTTAATTCCACCTTCATTGCTCCATGGATGCACTTGAGGTGCTCAGTGCTGTTTAATTTGGGTTCTTTTGAATGCCAGATGTGGAGAATTAGAGTAATTATAGTGTATATCTCAGCTTTTAAAGGCTGTTTCCTTTTTAGAGAGTATAAAGAGTATATAAATTGTTCTAAACATTTTAGTGGGTATTGATGTCCTGGAAGATTATCCAGCTGGAAACAGAATGCAAGGTCTTTGTGTTTCTCTATCCAAAGATAACATCACAATTTCTGGCTGCTTTCTTAAGGAAAAACAAAGCAAAGCAACCAAGAAAAAGCTCAAACCTGCCTTAGGGATAGGAAACAATGCTTGTGGTTTCTTTGGCGAAAAATACCGTCACCTCAACAGAAACCATCTTCATGGAATCACAGAATGGTTCAGGTTGGAAGGGACCACTGGAAGTGATCTGGTCCAGCCTCCCTGCTCAAGCAGGGTCCTGAGGACACATCACTCAGGATTGTGTCCAGATGGATTTTGAGCATCTCCAGAGAAGGAGACTTCCACAACCTCTCTGGGCAACCTGTTCCAGTGCTCAGTCACCCACACAGAAAGGAACTTCTTCCTCACATTCAGGTGGAATTCATTGTGTTCCAGTTTCTCCCTGTTGTCTATTGCTCAGCACCATTGAACAAAGCCTGATCCCTCCTCTGATGCCCTCCCTTCAGAGGCTTATAGACACTGATAAGATCCCTTCTCAGTCTTCTCTTCTTCAGGCTAAACAGCCATACGTTGTAGCACCTGCAAAAGAACCTCTGCTGAAAACTAACATTTGTGCCTACAAAATCTCAATAAATACTGGTTTTTCAGTGTTCTAATGTCTGCTGTGGAATCTTACTCCTCTGGTCACTGCTTGCTCTTATGTCTCTCCTGAAGCAGCACTGTCAGGAGCATGGACTTTGTTACTGCAGCACCAGGTACAAACAGGCAAGGAAAAAAGCTTTTGCTCTTGAACTAGCCCACAGAAAGCAAAGAAAGAGGGGAAAAATGACAAGGTATCCAGGTTTATCAAGGTGAACTCAATTCTTCATCCGTTCTGCAGGTCAGCTGTGATTCAGAGCTGGTGCCATCACCTGCAGTTTTCATAATTTTTAAGGTGTGCTGAAGTTCCGAAAGCAAAATAGTAAATGCTGATAAAACATATAAATAATCGTGTTCCCTCCTTTCAACACGGTCACAACTGCAGGGTTTTAGTACAAAATAAAGGCAGTGGGCAGAGGCTTTGTTTTGTTTACAGTTACTGAATCAATCCTACAGATATTTCTGGTGCCTGTGTTTCTGGCAGCTGAGTTTGGGGTGTGTAGAGTCTGTTTGCTTGCTCTGGCTGTAGGGTGAGGAGCAGCTGCCATTGGGGACATTGATTGCACCAAAGAACTGGCTCTTAGGAGCCCCGTGACATTTTCTGCACATTGAATCAGCTCTCATGGTGGGGAACTAAACCAAAAGGGATGTATGTACTGCTAAACCTAAATCAAATTTGCTGTGTAAATGTGAGTCTGACACTCAGGTGTGATCTGTTTCAGTGCATCATCAGTCACGTGGGCAAAACACTGTCCTCGAGTTGCCTCACACTATGCACAAGCTGGGCTGAGATGCACCATCTCCTGCGGGGGCTTGTGAGGCACTGGCTGCAGTGGGAATTCTCTGACAGCTTAATATTTCAGTTGCAACTGGCCAGACTTACAGTAATGAGTATGTAATTATTTTTTTTAGCCTGGTTGGAGCCACAAACATATGGTACAGTAGCAGAAGAAATTATTTTGGGCAGTAATCCTTAAATATTTTTTTGGCAATCAAATGACTAAGCCTTTCCCAAAGGAAACAGAAATTCCCAGAAAAGCACTGTACTGGCAAGTCTTTGTTACTGCTCTGTCACCCGAAGACAAGATACCTCCTCCCATGTTCCATTTGACTGTGAGTCTTGACGACACCTTTGCTGTTGGCTCTGGTTGCTTAGCTTGCTATCACCTGGAGGAGAGGATGGCACAGCAGGGTCTCTTTCCATGCTATGTGAAGGGCTATCGTGTTGACAGATTACTTTAGGCTTGACTTATTTATTTTGTTATTTCTAATTTTTATTTTTTTTCACCTTGAAAAGTGGCTATACCCATGTTCATCATCAGTGCAAGGGATATTTGGTGTGTCAGTAAAGTTTTATAGATCTCTATTGAAGAAAGAGAGAGTCATTTCTCAAATGTGACTGCTTATGGATGCAACTGCTGAACACTGGAGATCTGTAGCACTGTGTCCATGATACGTTTTTCTGGTCATCTTTGTGTTCAGGGCTCTGTGCATACAATACACAGACCTCCTTTTTCTGCAGAGATGGGAGGTTCCAGTTGGGCATCCCATAATGAGTGGTCTGTGTCTGTATGTCCCTAAGGCAGGTTACACATATGCTGCTTCCTCATTAGCATGGGAAACTCTGCCAGGGAGAGTGAGCATGTGCCTGTGATCCCAGGTTCTGTGTGGTGGCTGGTTGCTCCTTCTCCTTTAGCATGGAATAATTTCTGTAGCAGCTCTGATGTGGACAGCACAGTTTGATGGACAAACTGTCAGGTTTGTGTCCTGATTGTAGCTGAAGGGGTTGCTTTATTCCAAAGCAGAAGGGATCTGATCTCAGGTGAAATGGCAAAGTCCGGTGATCCCAAATATCTTTGTAAACATTTATGGGGTTGTAAGTGTATTGCAGGAGCCTTTGTAGGGGAAACCAAATCTCGGATGAGTGGTCCTCCAACCAATCTTATTTTCCCTCCTTGGTGACACAGAGCACATTCCCAGTGTTTCCAATGTAAAAGGCTTGCTTTGAAGGAGACACCTCTGACCTTGCTCTGTAATGCAGTGAGTCCTGGAAGCTGTGTTGTGGAGAAAGCTTTTGCTTTTAAATGAGGAAAAGAGCAAACAAGGATGCCCTGTGGAGTCAAAGCTAAAAAAAAAAAAAAAAAAAAGAAAGAATTCCCCCTCTTTAATGTCTCCTCTTAGAAGCTGGAGAGGAATTTAGGGCCCAGAATTAGGTGGTGAGGTATTAGTAAGGGGAGACCTGATGCCTTACAAATGTGGAGATAAGTGTTATAACCAGAAACACCTCCAAAGACAGGTTCTCTGTTGTCCCATCCTGCAGCATGCCCAGCCCTGGCCCCTCTTTTAAGCTCCTTATTTGCATTTTTTTTTCTTGGAAGTTGGAGCCATTTTCACTTTTTCCCCTGCTTAAGTGTGGCTGGAAGAGGTAGAGCTGGGGCATGAGAAGTCACTGCAGGAGCTGCCGTGATTGATGAGGGAATGATGGCATAAGTCCTCTTGGGAAGAGGAGGGAAATGAAGTCACCTTTTTTCATGTGGTGGGCATGTGGTGAAGGCCCTAGGCTTTTCTCCTGAAGGTGTGCTGGTTATGTCCTTAATCTGCAGTGCTAATGAGGAGAAAACTACAGAGCACAGACAGATTAGTTGATAGCATTCCCAGGAGTTAGAAGGCTGTGGAGACAAGCCAGGTATCAAAGTTGCTTTGATTTTTCTAACTCATGAAAATGACAGAAGGATTTGTCTTTGCTAATAATTGACCTCAAGTCTGGATCTCTTTCAGGCATGGAAAGTGCCTTTTTTCCCTTCTCTTTGAGGATAAGGCAGCCATAGTCAAACCATTTGGTTCCCGACAGGCAAAATGGAAGGGGGGGGTTACCGGGTGAGAAAACTCCAGCAGGAATTTTTCCATCTTTTAGCTGCTGCTGTTTCTCTTGGAAACTTCCTCATAAATGCACATGTTCTTGTTTTTAATCCATTCTCTGGAAAGACTAAATGATAAATTGGATGTAGCAGTAAAAAGGTAATCTCTTCCTCTGAACTGATTTGTTTATCATGTGATGTGCTGTTGTTACAGAAAATTACACTAAATGCCCATTGATTTAACATAGTTGTTATTTCTGGAAGAGCCAGGATTCCTCTTGGCTTCTGGGAATGACAGAGTAGATGAAGGGTCCATGGTACCCCACCAGTGCGATGCAGTACTTTGGGGGAGCAGGATCCCAAATTTAGCTGTGTGAGACTAGGTTGCATCTTGGTTCTTAAATAATCATTGGGAGATCAGTTCCCAGAGGCTGTTTCAGGGTGTTTTCCCCCCCTGTGTTTGACAATTTGCTAATCATGTCATTCATTAATATTTGACGGGGAAGGATGGGACCTTTATTGGGCAACATAAAGTGAAACAGGTTGAGAAAAACATACATTGCAGGTATTTATATCTTATCTACCCAGTATAGTGATGGATGGAGAATAGCAGGAGTTTAGAAAATCTCCTTTAGTCTTTGTCTTGTGTTAAGAAGCTTGTTTATTGGAGGGGAAAAGGGACTGGAGATTGGGCGGGTGGGGGAAAAACCCTCCCACGGAGCTGCCCAAAGCCTTGGATGCAGGAAGGAATTTGCAGCTGCTGCTAATAGTCTGCCAAAGCTAGGGAATGCTTTGTGTGGCAGCACCAAACTATGAGCAGTAAAGATGGCCAAAGATTATATGTACTTTGCTAGGGAAGTGCCTGATGGCAAACTAATTTAATTCTATTAATGCTCATTGTCTTGCTCCTTCCCCTCTGCTATGTAAATTGGTGACATTTTATTCTACTTTAGTCTATGGGAAATGCCCACTGTCCATGGGTGGGACAGACGGGAAATCAGAGAGCTGGAAAAAGCAGCAGAAACAGAAGTCCTTTGTCAGGGCTGGTCTTTTGCTACAGGTGTCCATTCATCCTGCCAATGGTCCCAAGAAAACATAAGCCTTTTGCAAAACAGAAACAAGATGCATGCTTCAAATAGGAAGGATAATGGAAACCATCACCACCACGTATCTTAGGGGGTAGCATTCTCCATAGGCGACTGTTTTCAAGCCCCATGTCCTATTTGCTGCAGATCAGGAGGGATGTTCCTGTAGCTCCTTCAGGTTTTATCATCTACAAAACTGCAGATGTGACAGAGGAAATATTTGCTGTCTTCCCAACCCAGACTTTCTCCTACAGTTAGTGGGGTTGTTTATTTAAAAAGAAAAAAGAAGTGGAAAACACGGTGGCTCACTGGCACTTTTCACCTGAACCAGAAGCTGTTGCCACCTTTGGGATGTGGATAATAAAGTGAACAAATCAACAGGGCTACATCTTACTTCTGTGTTTCTGAATGCTTCCTGGTTTTCATCACGTTGTTGTCAAGAAAGTGAAGCTGCAGCTCTCCCCTGGGCAGGAGGCAACTGTGAGGCACCTTCTGTCTGCCCTTCAGACCCTCAAGGCATTTCAGTGGGCATCGGGTTACTGGGGTGGGAAACGAGGGCAAGAGCAGCCTGATTTAGATTATTAACATGTCTTGAACAAAAGAGGAAAAAAAAGGAGACTCTTCCATCATTTACAGCTCCTGAAATATCACTAATTAGTGTCTGAGGAATACAGACTGCGTGGGAAGTTAGACATTCACCAGGCTGTTCATCTGGGAGCCGTCTGAGGAACAGCTCTTCCACGCTGGACATCTGCAGGATTAAAAAAATAAAAGGAAAAGACACAGTTCATTAACCAACAACAACATTACCCGTAAAGCAACTGGGGAAGCTAATCACTGCTGCTGAATCTTACTCTTGTTTACCATCAATTAATATTTAGTCTCTCAAATTTGGAGCTCTTTTGTTCGCGTGCCTCATGTCATGTGGAGTTGCCTCAAATCTGGGAATTGCGACTGGCGGTGGTTTGCATCAGTGTGCCCCAGGGGCCATGGGCTCCTCGCAAAAGCCTTCAGGGGGCCAGTCTATTAAAGAGATAATAGTACAGATTTGAAAGCTTCAGCTGATTAATTAAATGCAAACACAAGATTGTACTTGCAGGCTCTTTCAAAGGACTCAGAGTCCTCTTCCTAAGTCGGTTCAACCTTGACCTGAGTTAGTGCTTGTATAAAAGATTAAAGGTGATCCATAAAGAGAGGAACTGGATTTGCATTGTTTTAAACTTGGGTTTGTATGTTGTGGAGAGATCTTTTCCATCACACGCACATATGCCTGCTCACTCCCTTATGAATATGTGGAAAACAGCATTTTGTGTTTCCCAATGATGTGAGGGATTTGGGCAGGAAAGGGGATGGGAAAAACTCTCTGCCCTGGTTTGTGCAGCACTGATACGAGGCACAAGCTTGACACAAATGGCATTTTTGGTGATCCGAAGGGGCCAAACCATTAGAGACCCCTGGCAACATAAGTCCTGACTTTCTTCTTTTGCTGTTGGCCATGTGCATCAAAGCCCATCCAGCACGGGGGTGTCTGTGCCAGAGGGTCCTGTATGTCTCGTATCACACCTACTGCACGTGTGCACCTGGTCCTTGTGTGAGCCGCACATCTGGCGTGTGGGAACATGTCACATCTGCTGTGCTCTGCAGGTCAGCTCTGTGCTGAACAGGCAAACACTCTGACGTGGGATGTGGTGCAGCTGCTCTGCATGTCTGCTGGGAGCCACCTGGATGGAGCCTCTGTTCTGTGAGACCCCCAAAAATCCAAGAGATCACTGCCTGGAGAAGTCAATTGCTGATATAAATCACCCACTCTCTGATTTGGTGGGACTGTGAGGTCTGTGCACTTTCACCCACAGCAGTGGGTGGCTGCCTCTGGAAGCTGTTGGGTTTGCCCTGAGCATGAGGGTGGAGCACCCAATGGAAAAGCATCTGATCTGCTGAACCTCTAATGGGGCATGGCTCCAAAGCCATGGGCTGCCCTGGGTGACCAGCAGTGCTGTGTCCTGCTATCTGCCTGGGAAGCACATTTCCATCCTACTCACTTAGATGAAGTTAAATCCTGGAAAATGTTTCATTAAAAGTATTTGAATCTCTTTTGGGACCAGTCAGAGCAGAGTGTTGCAGGAAATGTTGATATACTTGGGGATTCTTCAGATTACCGTTTGATTTGTTTTGTTTTACTATTACATTCTAGCTGTGCTTCTTATTTTAAAGACTGAGCTCTGCGTTTTGCATTTGCTGAACAACATGACAGCTTGTAAAGTATGTGTCAATATGTCTTGAGCAAAATCATGCAATGGACATCCTAAATTAGTTCTTCAGTTATAGTCCTAAAGCTTTACGAACAGCAAGATTTGATCCCTTCTAACTTGAGTTGAACCCTATGAATTGCAGATTACTATTATTTGTTGATCGGAACAAAAAAGGTTTTAATTTTCAGGCCTCATACATGTTACTTTATCACCTATCTCCTAATACGTATCTGTTGTAACCCCTTAGACGGTTTAATTGGGTGTTGCCAGTGAGTGTACAGAATTATAGTGTTACCAAGCATTATACTACATTACAAAGCTGAGTTCATCCAAGTGTCCAATTTTTTTTCTCAGTGAGTTTGTCCCTGCAGACTTCTCTTTAAAGTTAATGTTTGTCCTTGAGAGTGTGCACAGAACAGAAGCAGTAGAAAGGACCAGATGTAGTGTTATGGAGCTTCTTTGTTCTTCCCTTCATGATAAAGCATAAAAATCCTACATAGTTTAACAAAACTCTAGTATCTGGTCCTAATTGCTGTAAGTAAAGCTTGTGTGATCTAAATGTTAATCAGATTTCTGCATTTAATGAGGGAAAAAGCAGCTATTATATGAGAAATGTTCAGGAGCAGGAGCTATTCGTGTTCCAATCAGGTGATTGTGTATTTGAATAGTATTTCCATTTAAATAGCTTTATCGCCCCGCTGATTCCTAAGCACGGAGTCAAAACAAAAACTAACAGCTAAATTGATATTATTACTAAGGAGGAATGAATAATAGGCAGTAATTCCATACCTGCTGGGATTCATCACTCTGTTCATGGACCATATAGGTGTAAGGGTTCGCACTAACTCCATGAAACTGTTGTATTTACAGAGGAGTGTCATGAGGATGTAATTCTATCCCACTGAGTTTGTGTTATGTTTCTGTTACATTCTTCCTCTGCTTATTTTCCTGTTGATTCCCATGAAATGCTTGGTCATGCAGCGGGCTCCCTTCCCAATTCCCAGCGTTTGGAGAAGCCAAGCCTTTCAAGCAGGCACATTGAAATTCCAAGGGGGCCTGCAGGACACACACTCATTTCCCCAAATCACATTCACAGTGAGAGCATTCCCTGGGACATCAGTGTGACTCTAGTGCTCTGGCCACCCATATCTCCTAATGCTCCTGAAAGGATTATTTCATAATCTTATCCTGTGAATGCAACAGCTGTAAGCCCAGATAAATTGCATTCCTTTAGGGAAAGTGAGTTGGGACTCATTTTAACCGCATCCCAGTGGAATTGCATCATCTATAATGTTAAATGCTATTTGGCTGACTGTGATTGTGGTTGATTCAATGGAAGTGCCACCTCAGGATCTAGTGGCCTCTCTCTGTTTATATAAACCAGGCTGGTGTAAACTGATGCTGAAACTCAGCCGTGAGCACTGATGTATTTGCAGTGGGACTGCCCTTCAAATAATGGCCTTTGGGAGAGTGTCACGAGAAGCACATTTTATTTTAGATCTGGCTGTTCTGTTCTAGCACGTGCAGCTGTCATGCTACGTTGAATACAGATACAATTAGACCTTACAAATGTTCAGAAACTCTGGTTCTTTCAGGCTACGCTTTGCAGCTTCACAGATGGTAAAAGCCAGATGAGGTTATATCATGATCATCCAGTCCTGCCTCCTGCATGGCCCAGGCCAGAGGATGTCACTCAGCAACCCTTTCATCAGGCTCGGTGCTTTGTGTTTGAACCAGAGCACTTATTTCAGACATACATGCATGCTTCTGTGAAATGATGGTGAATCCAGCTGGTCCTGCTTATCAAAAATAAAAAGGGAGAAAACCTCCTGCTTCTCCCAAGTGGGAACTCTAGTGTCACATCTGGTCTAGTGGGTGGCATCCCTGCCCATGGCAGGTGGATTGGAACTAGATGATCTGTAAATTCCCTTCCAATCCAAACCATTCTGATGATCTGATCAGAAAATGTGATATTGGAAGGGACCTATATCAGTGTGGTTGAGAGCACATGAACTTGGGTCCCTGTGCAGAGACCAGCCATCACTTGCTTTTAGCTGCTGAGGTATTTCATAGGATATCTCATCACAGCTGCTTAAGAATCTGCTCACATTTTAATACATCTACTTGTTAATTCTTTTTCTCTCCCAGCTCCCTCTGGAACCACTAAGCAGAGAACTCCTGTTTGTGTGATACTTCTCTGTTCTTGACGTTTCTGTTCCAATCACCCTCCGCTTTCACAGAACCATGTTCTTAAAAGTTCAGCCCCCCTGTGCATACATACAAAGGAGTTGAATACTTGTACTGTATTTTAGGTAGTTAATTAATAATGGCTAAAGAATAGGTATTTCTTCTTTAGGCTATTTCAGTTCTTAACTTTTTTTTTTCCTAGTCAAAAACATTAACTCCAAAGAAAAAGATTGTTATTGTTTTTTAATAGTGCAACAGTGGTAAGATCAAGCTTTGGAGGTGGGGACCACACTGATTTAGAAATTTAGGAGAGGACACAGCATCTTCTGTGGGAGAAAGGCTTAGTCCTGGTGTTGCAATCTAGAAAGCACCTGTGAAACACCTTCTTGTCCTGTATGTATATGTGTTTGTAAATATATATATGTGTAATGATGAGGAAAGGTGGCATGTGTAGAATCCCAGTTTGCAAATATAAAGGTGATGCTCCAAAAGGATAAGTGCTTTGTATGGGGAAAAGATCCCCAAACACAGTAAGTCCTGATTCAGAGTTTTAAACTACAATTTCTTCCTTTCTTCCTGGTGTACATACAATTATAATGATTTATGGCAAATAACAGGTTGCGTGTGAATGTTGGTTCCTCATGAAGAAGACTGTGTTTGAAAATGTGATTGAAGGTGTCAAAGATGAGCAGAGCATAGTCAGAAATGCAGGTTTCAGTTCAATGAGAAATAAGTATAGTCATAGTGCAAATATATTTAGTGTTGGGCTATTTTTGCTAGTGGATAGTAGAATTTCATATCGGGCTTGGTAGAGAAATATGTTTAATTTCTACATTACAACTTAACACCAGAAAATCAATTCTTATACACAACCTCTTTAAAAATGTTAAGTGGAAAATATTTTCCTGACATCTACAAAAGCCAGACTTTCAGCAGTTAACATTGGAAATGTTTACCAGAAATTAAATCTTTGGTGAAGTCTAGAAGAGATCTGATTGCAGCTTTGAAATCTGGGATAGATAGATGCTTTGTTATTCTTCTGTTACTAAATATTGCATTAATAAAGAAAGAAATCAATAGCTTGGCCTTACTGGGGAAGTGGGATAAAATGACTGACTGTCAAAAAAATTCATAGTACAAGACCTGTAAAGATCTTTTGCACAAGATGAGCATCTTACAGCACAGAGCAAATAAAGTGTTTGCATGATGACACTGCATAATCTGCAGCTGGAGGCTTTCTGCAGGTCTAGCTCAGCTTATCCATGGGAGCACTAGAAGGTTCCCCTCCAGTGTCAGGCTTAGGAAAAAACCTCCAAGATTGAGTCAGTAGTGCTGAATTGCATTTAGTTTTATGTTGAAGTGACAATTTTTGCATAGTTTTAATGAGCAGCAGCCCTGGGCCAGAAACTTCAGCCTGGGATGCTTCTCGCTTGCTGCTCTAGTTTGTTTTCATCCCTCTCACGTGAGAGCACCGTCCTGGAGCGCATTAAGCAGCGGGTCTGGCATCCATCATATGGTGTTTATTCTGTCATCTCTCCCCAGGAAGAGAAGTGTGAGCAATGGAGTGTTTTATTTTAATAGCAGTTTTGTTTGGTCGGTTTTGTTATTGTGAAAGTCTTTTCTGAGGCAGTTGCTTTTCAGTTTCTAATGCATGAGCTGCTGTGTTCTGAAGTTAAAGGCAGGGAGAATTGAGGCTTGGATTCTGCATCTGGGGTGGATGGGTGTGAATTTTCTCCTAAGCTTTGCAGTTGATTCCACAGCCTTATGCTTGCCTTCAAGAACATCTGCCTTCTGCTTGGGTGAGCTTTAACTCATCATGCAGAAAGAGTCCCAAAGGATGGCCCGTGGCACATGCAATCTGCAGAGTCATTCTGTGTAGCTCACAGAAAGACTTTTTTCAGTCAAATACTGAGTCACAGATGAATTTTGGTGGGCAGACACCAGCCCTGCATTTTGCCTTCATCCCAGACTTTAGGGTAATCTAAATACCTTGGGCCAAGCTCATGGACTGCTGTCACAGACCGGGAGAAAGCTGTCAAAAGATGACAAAACCATTAGTATCTTTGGTCTGGTCATCATTTCACATTACTGTCCTAAAAAAAACCAGAGCTGGAGGGAGGCAGAAAGAGAGAGCCCGTGGCCACAAGAGAGCAAGAACTACATCTTGTGTCCAGAGCAGTCATTGAACACACTGGTCACTGTGTGTGGGAATAGCTGAACAAGATGTATTTCTCTGTAGTGGTGCATCCTCCAGAGCTTGGTCTGGATCCAGCTGTGTGGTTTCTATACCTCTGTTTCTCCATCTAAATATTGATTTTTTTAAAGTTTTTTTTTTTTAATATAGCAGCGTTGAAGTATAGATCGTTCTGTGCTATGAAGCAAGTCAAAAGAAACAGCTCCAAAAGTAATTTCAAGTGTTGTGGAGCTAAAGGAAACAACTGGAGGGGTATCCAGGCACAAAAGTGTGGGAGGGTAGAGGACAGAGAGAAAGGAAAAGTGGAGGAGGATCTAAGCACATCCTCCGCAGTTCTTTGGAAGGCTGCCCGTGGTAAAAAGCCTCAGGAATATGTAATTTCAAAGTTTATACTGCTCATCCAGAAAATGAATGTATTTGAGTTTTATAGGATTAAGCAGTAAAGTTCATTGCAGCTGGATATGAAGTGGAGAAGAGGAATCCACATGGGGGAAAAGAAAAAGAACATTAAAGGTGAATTATTCAGGAAAAAAATAGTTGGTTAGCATGATACTTGATAAGGAAATGATTAGACACTTTCTTATCATTAGTCAAATCAAGCCATAAAGGTAAAATAAAACAAACAAACTTCAACATGTGGGAATGAGAGAAATAACTTTTTAAAAGTGTTTCTTGCAGTTTCTAGACTGCCTTAAAGATGATGAACACAGTAATAATGCTAAGATTACTGTTGGGCACCAAGTGAACTCTTAGTATTGCACAAAACCTCCAGCCAACCCAAATGACTGGGTCAGTAGAAATTAAATCAGCACTGAGCCTCAGATAATATCTGATTGTGGGTTTGTGTCTGGATGGATGGTTTCTTTCTTGTTTCCTCATTATGACTGATTGCGGTGACTGCAGAAATCAATAGTCTGGGCATGGCTGGGAACTGAACCAGTGCGAGGCAGAAAGGCAGCAGCACTCCAGAGCTTTCTTGGAGGCTTCACAGATCGCAGCCCCAATCCTCCCAGGTGCACAGGATCTTCCAGTAGGGACTGAATATAGAAGATGTAAAGCTCTCAGTCTTGCCTGGGCAATCAGTCAGACAATTCATTTCTTTGTATATTCTCATGTCAGTATATGCTCCATCATGGCACTGGGATTCCTCCCTGGACTTAGTTTGAAGTGTGTTCAAGCTCAGCTTGGTGGAGGGAAGTGCTCCTTGGAGTATCTTCAACCCAAAGCTTGATGCAGGGTCTGTTTTGGTGCTGTAGTAAGCAGAGAAAGAACCAATTCTGATATATTCTGGGGGGGAAAAAGCAGCTAAAAGCTTTGAATCTGCTCTTCTGAGAGCACACATTGAAATTAAATGATAAAATTTTGCTATGCTTTTCCAGTAAACTTCTAAAATATTTTTTGAATGTTATTCCATTTACAATGTGCTCAGTTTTATTTTACTATTTCATTGGTCTTATCTCTGCTTGGATTTACACATGCTGCTTGTGAACAGCAGCAAAAATGTTATATTCATTTAAAATTAATAAGCAAAATCCACTCTAAATCAGGTGGCTTACAGTATATTCCTTGATCACTAGCATATCCTTTAATAAATTTTTTAAACCAGGCTTTCAGTTCATAATTTGTGAATCTGCATATCCCTCAGTTTTACAGGCAGGGCTCACACAGATGTGCCCTGAGACTGCCCACGTTTGTCTCCCAAGACCTTGAAGAGTTTTGGTTCTCTGTTTCTTGGCTACATCTCAACATTCAACAACTTTTGGGGTATTCTGTGTGTGCCTTAGGCTGAGGATAAGCAGAAGCTTAATTTGTTCCAAATTTTTCCTATTGTTTATTATTTATTCTGCTATAATTTATTCACAAGATTAAGTGGGTAAACAACATCACAACTACTTACAACTGCACAGTCCAGTGAGCATAATGATGCTAGTTTTAAATGCCGAGCAGTCCTGATTAGAGCTATTACACAAATATTCATTTGTTTGCTTTACCTTTACCACTTTGCTCACATACTTCACAAATTAGGGTATTATCCTTTTTTTTTTTCCTCCCCTCTTACTATTTTTACCATCAAATGAAGGTAATTTACCATTTTTCCATTTGAATTGAAAAGCTAATTGAACTTAATGTCTTTAGAAAAATCAATAATTTCCTACTGTTATTGATATAATGAAGAACATGTAAGAGATTATCTAATAAAGACACAAACCATTTAAATGAAGAATTCAACTCCGCATTGAACTATTTAAATTCTCTATGTGGACAATTAAGAGGGAGATCCTTCTATGTGGGGAAGCAACTGTAAGTTTAGTACATTAAAGTTATCATGGAATCATTTAGTTTGGAAAAGACCTCCAAGATCATTGAGTCCAATCATTAACCCAGCACACATGTTCACCACTATGTCCCTAAGTGCCACATTAACCTGTTGTTTTGAACACTTCCCAGGATGGTGACACCAACACTTCCCTGGGCAGCCAGTTCCAATGCCTGATCACCCTTTCAGTGAAGAAATTTTTCCTAATATCCAACCTAAACCTCCCCTGCCACAACTTGAGACCATTTCCTCTCATCCTGTCACTTGTTACCAGGGAGAACAGCCTCACCTGGTTACAACCTCCTTTTGGGTAGTTGTAGAAACAAGAAAATATTTTACTCTGACACAAACAGTACAGCCAGGTTTTTTGCTATTTTTATATACTTTATTTTTCATGTCTGGTTTTAGAAAGCATCAAGAATTCCATACTGAAATGTGTTTGGGGTCAGAAATCATCCCGTGAGAAGCCTCCTCAGCTTCACTGCTCTGCCATGAAAAGTATGAAATGGGAGCTGGTGCATTAGAAATAGGAAATGTTGAGGTTTCTTCTCCAGTTTAAAAATGCAGATTTATCTGGAAACAACCATTAGCTCCTATCTTGGTTCTGGCAAAGGTTTAATGGTTCCTAGGAGAGCATATGAGAAACTGGAAACAAAATACTTCTAAACCTTTAAATCTGGATCAAAACCATTAAATCCCTAAATGACATAGGAGACATTAAGGCCCTTAATTTAGGGATCAGTGTAGTAAAAAGGGAATGGCAAATATTAAATTAATGACATTTAAATTACTGTTTCATTAGAACATAATTTTGCCACAGTGTTTTACTGAATTTAGGATACCCAGAGATCAATAGCAATTCCCTTTATTAAAGGCTCTGGTGACGTTTACTGTGTACTTTTTTGGGAAGAAGTTGCTATTTGTGAAAGTGTTCTTTGTGAAATATTAGTGGAATTAAATGCATTTTAATTGCACTCCACAGTTGTATTAGTTTGGCACTTGAAACTTCCACATTAATTCATGTGATGAAAGGATGTAGAGAATTCAGGATAGACAGATTCTGATGGATTTGCGGAATGGAAAAGATAGACCGGAGTCTATGTGTTAGGGGATGAAGAAGGGCTACTTTACCTCAAAAAACAATTGCTGAGTGATAAAACCTGGACATTTCTTAATTCTTCTCGCTGAAAATTTTGGTAGGTGCCTGGGTGAGACTTTGTGAGCACCACCACGGTGTCCATGTTACCTCCATTTCATTCCATGTGCTGAGACTCTCCTCCCTGGGGTTCTGGAGTCCCCCATCAGCATGATGAGAAATGCTACATCCCAATATATTTAAGTCTAGACTGTACTGGAAAATAATCTCCATGAAGTAATCCAATTAATCCCCCCCAAGGTACTGAGGGAGGATGGCTAAATGGAAACACTTTCATTTAGGAGGCACCGGCTTTTGTGGTAAATACTTGGACGATTCCAAGGAGAATAAATACCTTTATGGAAACTACCAGTTCACAAAGCTACATTTACAGAAGGAAATGTTGAAATGAGCTGTTGAGAGTGGGCAATAATTGTCTCAATTCTGTGTTCATCCACCTTTTGACATCTGGTATTTTTACCTCAGTGGTGTAAAGAGAAGGGCAGCACGTCCTGGGAGTGTTTTCTCAGATCACAGTTGAGGGGCTTCTCCTCCAGTGCTCCCCATAACATTTCTGGTTGACACCTATAGGCATAAAAAAAACCAACGAAGATGGTTCGGAACAAACCACTTCTTTTTAACACTGTAAAAATTGTGGCTATTACCTTCCCAGCATCCTCTCAGCTAATGGCCTGAAACAGGACCAATATTTGATTTCTACTTGCTGTATTTACTTTATAAATAGATACTTCATGGGTTTCATTCTTTACTGAGATTGAATTAGTGGGTTAAATAGACAGAAATATTTCTTACGGTGGCATACTGATCTCTTAGCATCTTGCACTGACCTGATAACAGGCTAGCAGGAGAGTAAACTTAATTATATTTTAAGCTAGAGACTGACAATGGAGAACACTGAATATTTCTGAAACCGAGATCTTCTTTTCTGTCATTAAAAAGCTGGGGAAATCTGAAAGGAGTGTGAGTTCAAGGCATATATCACTGCGATTATTGAAGGGTTTTCAGAGAGTGGCTTATCACCTCACCGGCTTATTTACCTGATAAACTGGAGCATTATGCTTCAAAAGCTCCAGCTGCTCAATATGAGCGTGGCAGCCACGTCTTACTGAGGATGAACCCACTGTGATGGCATCAGCAAACAGTCCTTTTGTTGCAATTTGCACTTTAAATCACTCCCTGCCCCCCAAATTCTCAGTTTCATTAAAAGCAGTAGCTGTATAAAAAGGGCTTGAGAATGTGTGAGGGGGCTTTGCCTCCCTAATTCTGCCCTTTGAACTTGATTTCTTCATGTGGAAAGATGATGGAGATGCTGAAGGGTGAGGGTCCATGGTTTAGGAGCATTTGAGAGGACGTACAACACATCCCTGTGAGCTGCTGAGCCCAGGCATGATCTCTGCGAGCTGCTGGGACATGAGATTAAGATCTAATTTCAGGTGACCTTTACCAGTGCTGGTGTGAAGCTGCAAAAGCAGTAAATACTCTTTTGTATCATCGTTTGCCAACAACAGGGCACCCAAAAGCTGCTGCTGTCCCTGGGGAGGTTCTGTGAAGCATTCCTGTGTCCCTGAGCATCCTTCATTGCCGCTCCCTGGCCACAGAGCTGGCTGGCCCTGCCTGTCATCACAGCCCCCTGCTCCAATCTGCATATTAATCTTGATTCTAAACCATCCTGCAGACGGCACATGCAAATGTACTGAGTGATTCAAATTGGTTTTCTCTGTTTGTAAATGTAGTGTTCTGTGACTGCTCAGGGGCACTTGGAACATATGCTTCTTGATATCTGACATTTTTCAAAATTCCCAGCAAGGAGGTTGTTTGCAGCGTAGGCACGTGGGGACCTGTTGTGCTACCCTGCCTCTCGCCTTGTGGCTCACACCCACAGACAGTCCTGTGTGAGAGAGGGTTCACATCCACAAGGGAAAGGTTTCCTTTTTGGGGGTGTGTGTATGGGGAGAGGACAAGCAGCAGAATGCAGAGTCTCTGTGAATAAAGCAGCACAGCCCTATCTTATTCCCAGAAACTCAGTTACAGCAAAGTCTATTATTCCGGAGGTTTGCATGAAAAAAGCGTTACTTATCTCCCTGCCTTAAGTTGTCTCTGCAGAGACCGGTTCTCTGTAGGCTGATGATCTGGAGGGGAGAGCCTGGATGCTGCTCTCAAGCCCTAGGCTGGGGTCACCAGCCCTGGGAAAGGGGCTGGAGCGCCGGGAGGGCACAGGAAAGCCTTTTGCTGCTCCTTTCCACATCAAACCCTGCATCTTCCTTGCCTCCACATGCTCCTTACTGCTCGTGGTGAGATTTCCCAGTCTCTCCTTCGGCAGTGACACGTGAAAGCCATTTAATGGCTCAGGTTACTGGGCTGTAAGCAGGATGGTGGGAAGTACCTGAAACTCCTGCTGCTCTCACCTGGTCATCCTGCCCATCTCTGAGAGGTTCCTGCTCTCAGATGAGGCACCCCTGGAAAAAGGGCTGATGCTGAGCACAGTCGTGTTTTCACATCAGCCCTAATGGGCCCAGCTGCAAAATGGGAGATATGAGGAGTAGGTGATGTGCAGTTTGGCCGCTTCACTGCAGGGATGGTCCCCTGTGGAAAAACAACCTTCACTCATCCAGCTTGAATCACCTGTTTGCAAGCCAACACTGCTTGGTTTTCTCTGGATGCGGAAGCCAAGGGTGCCAGAGGGATGCTGCATCATCTGTTGGGTTCCCAGCTGCAGTCCCCACCTGAGGTGTGAGGTTTGCACACAGCAGCCCAGGTTACATGGCCAGAAATCCCCATGGTGTGTCCGGCAAGAAGCTGTGGTGGTTGTGGTGCTGCAGGGTGGAGCAGAGGTTCCGGGGCTCTAGAGACACTCATCTCAGCTCCTTGAATGTCTGGCTGCACCACAAGACTTTAGGCACACATTCTAACACTAATTCCTTCCACTGAAGGGGAATAAGCACTTCTAACAGTTAGTTTGCTACAATAATTAAAATTCATGTTATCCTCTGTGAAGCTCAGACAACTCTCTGTTGTCAGCACCTCCAGAGGTCTTGATTTAGCTCCTTCTGGTTCATTTAATGATATAACAGTGAGGAGACATATTCCTTTTGTTGTTGATGTGTAAGGTTTAGAATTAAATGTCTCTGCTGGTTGCTGGGTACTTTCTGCTACTGCCAACCCCATGAACTCTTTAAGCATATGCTAATGAGCCTGACTTGCTCCCATTCCTTCTGTATAATCCATGAAGTAAGAAAAGTCAATCTTGGTCTTACTGCCTAATGGCCTCTATATATTGTAGTTAGCACAAAACCACTGTGAAGTGATGGAGATCAAGAGTTAAATGCATGAATTAAGCAGAACCCCTCTGACCACACTCCATTAGAAGAAAAACTGTCTCTAGGGAGACAAAACAAGATTTCTCTTTATATATACATTGTAAGAGTCGCCCACTGATCCTCCAGGCATTTTGAACATTACTGGCACCCTAGTGATGTGGACAGAATATAATTTATCAATATCACTACAACTTCCTACACAAGATGTTGCTGGAATACTGATGTGCTGCAGCATAATAAGGTTTGAAGAAGTATACATGTTATCCATAGCATTGCTTTCTCTCATGCACCTGACTCCTCAGCCCTGATAGAAATCTATAAGGACTTAAATGAATTGTGACAGTCTGTATTGTTTTTTATTTTTAACATTCCTTTTAAACACCTGCATGTGGTTTTATGGCTTGGCTAGCAGCTGTTTGTGTGTGACTTGCTCAGAAAATAGAGGGGGAAAGTTATCCCGCTAAGCTTCTGATGGATTAATGTGATGGATTAATACAAGAGAGTTACAGTGGTAAAACCTTGTGCCATGGCTTGGGGTGGTGGGGTTCAGCCACAGGACACAAAACTCTGCCACAGCTCTTTCAAGCAGCATCTTTTCATCTGGAGCAGCTCCAGACTAAGCAATCCCTGTACAGGACTGCCACTGCTCCAGCACTGTGATGCTATTCTTAGCATGGTTATGATTGATTACGGCATCTTACACAGTCATTGGGTAAAAATAAGAGACTAAAAGACCTCATCCTCTGCCTCGTGATCCTGCAGCTCTGTTGAAAATCTTGCTGCTGTAATCAGCTTCTTACCCGAAGTTTGATGGATATATGGGCTTCTCTGCTGTGTTGGACACAAGCATCTGATCTGAGCTTTTCAAGCTATTGACAATTTATTTCTCATCATGCATCTTTCTGAGGACAAAGAGATACCAGATAAGAATCTGGACCTTCTATTTACATGCAGGTATTGTGTGTTATGGAATGGGGTTGAGCAAATCTTATGAGTTATTTGGATAACATGTTATTGGCATCCCTCCCTTGATGGCAGTAGGTACGGCATGAGCTTTCAAGAAAGAGTCTGCCATCACCTGTGCTATCTAGTAGGGCTTGGTACCCATACCAGAAACTCTGCTACCTCCTTTGGAGTGAAAAACTTCAAAGAAGAAAATTACAGGAAGTGTAACACCAGAGAATATTTTGTTTTCCAAGAAATCCATGAGTTAGCTCTGTCACAGTGATCTGGGCAAACACGTCTTTCTGTCCATCTTTCAAATTCCCTGGAAGTGTTCTCAGAGGAACCTTCCATATTCCATGGGACACATTAGGACATTTCAGTCCTTCTAATAAATTATTTAGAAGAAACCTCTTAATCTGTAGTGAAAATCCCACTTGACATTGTCTTCTTCTGTATACCTAAGCATTAGAAGAGTTCTGCAGAAGTTGGCTGTGGATGTTTACAGTGGGGTGTGCTGAATTGTTTTCAAGCACTTTATATGCTGAACTGGCTTGGGATGGCTTTTAAAACAGGAAAAAATAAAATCTTTTTTCAAGTGCTGCTTTTATCAGTAATTCCTTAGCCACAGGATCTAAGTGCAATTATTAAAAGGGGATAAAAGAACAGGTAAGAGCAAAATTCAGTGAATACTTTTCCTGCCAGATGTAGCATGAGGCTTGAATGTGTCCAATTTCAACATGAACTTCATCAAGTTGTGGTCGGAGCAGGACAACATGTCAAGCTTTGGGTGTGGCATGAGGCTGTGCAGGGTTTGCAGCTATTTTCTTTACGCTCTGGGTGCCAGTAGCTGCCTTCTAGAGAAACCAGCTGGAGCAGTGTTCCAATAATCCTTTTAGAGCTTGCAGGATCTGTGTTTAAGTGCTCCTTTTGCTGCTTCTCTCTTGAAGAGTTTTGTGCAGGACATGCAGCCTTTCCTCTAGCATTCCATGGCATATGTGTAAGGCCATCTCTGCAGGAGGTAACTTTACAGATCCCGCTGGCCGTGGACTTGAAGATGGTCATGTAGGAAGACTTTTTGTGGTGCTTCACTTTTGGCGCTTGCTCACACCAAAACATTGTGAATGTGTTTGTTCTGTAAAATCACAGGCTATGGTTTAGTTCTGTGATATTGCCACATTTCTGGGTTTCACTCTGATATTTATTCTTCATGCTCTGCTCTCCCCCATGGTGTTTTCATTTGATGCAAGTTCTTAATGGAAAAGCAATTGCTTAGGGAAATGTAGTGCCTATCAGCTGTCTGATCACGGCTATCCGTTTATGGAATTACACTGAGACTGTATCAATGTAAAGGCTCCATGAAGAAAATATGCTTCATAAGATTCATCTTGCATATCATGTCTCTCTTTGTCTGTGGTGTTCAGAAGCTCACTGTTCTGCTCCCATAATCTACTAAATAATAACAGTTAGCACTTGCATCTGCAATTCAATGTGCAGGCTTAGCTCCCAACTGTAGTGAAAGTTTGTTATTGTATGAAACAGTAACCATTCCCTTTCATGCCCGTAACTGGTCGTTGTGCTCTGTATTTCTGTCAAATTTGATGACAGTCACCTCCTGAAGCTTTAACAAAAGGCAGAAATTCCCCTGGTGCTTCTGGCAATTACACATTAGTCTTCGTGGAGACAGAAGATTACTTGCTGATTCCTGTTTGCTGATTCCATTATGTATGTATGCTCTAGTACATAATGGTTTGTTAATCCCTTAAAACAGCATAGCTAGGAATATTCTTTCAAAACTGTATATTGGTTCAATTGAAAAAAGAAAAAAACACATGAAAAATTATGAATTCCATAGAGTCTCTTATAACCACTGGGGTTTTGAAGATGATTGCTGTCAGGGAACTTATCATTATGGTAGCTGGACTGTGTGTGATGTGGTGAACTGTTTCCTTTTGAAGATATTAATTTTCCTTCCGTCGATTTGATGCGATATGCTCGCAGTCAAGCTGGGCAAGAGTAATAGTGGTGATGAAGACAGCTTGGTGTGTTATTGTGCTCTAAAATAATTCTGTTAGGCTCTAGTCCCTTTCCCAAGATGAATTCCTGCTTTCTCTTTGTGGTGTTTGTGATCACTCAGCTGCAGGCTTCATCCATAGCCTTGTCCCTGTGGAGAACTGTGGGCATTTTGGCCCTACTAAAGCTGGGTTTTGCACCCTCATTAGGTTGCACCTCAACCTTGCTTGCAAAAAATGCAGTGCTGTATAATGCCATGCTCTGTGAAATGGCATTAGGACCTGGAAAACAGAATGTGATAAAAAGTTCGGCCTTGTCTTGCTTTGTCCTTCGGTGCAAACCTCACCCTGCTGCACTCCTGTTCCACTGCTGTGCACAACTCACAGCCCCATGCTTTGGAGTTACCTTAGCAAGCCAAAAGCATTCCTTATGTAAAAAATGGACACAACAGTCACTGAGAAGCCCTGCATTGCTTCCCTTGAGCATGTCTTACATTCCTTGCAGCCAGGCTTGGCTCACATGACGGTGAGAGGTTGGGACTTTCAGCTGCCACTGAGTCTGAAGGGGCAGGACAGCAGGAGATCCCTTCCTTGTTGTGGGAGTGTTGTTCCTACAAGCTTTAATAAATAGTCCTTTCCCTGCAGAACTCATGATCTAGTAGGCAAGATGGAAGCTGTGGGAGTGTAATATTATCCGTCTTCCACAGATGGGGAAAAGAGGCACAAGGAGATTAAGCCCAAGGTTGCAGAGGAACTCTGTGGCAGGACCAGGAATTGAATTCAACTCTCCCGGGTCTTTGTCCAGTGTCTTAATCACAAAACCTGCCTTCACCTCTGTGCTTTTCTATTATTTAATCAGCTGGAAAAAAATGCAAATTGATTTAATTAAAGGAGAGAGCAAATTTCTAATTTGAGACTGGATTTGTTCTATGGTTATGGAAATTTTGAGGAATGGAGAATAAACATCAGTAATTTCTCTTCTCAACACATGTATTTTCATTTACACAGCTGTGTAAAAATTATATTTATATATTTTGTGGTGTCTAATTTTAGCCTGGAAGCAGATCTGATGTTGGGTTACCAAAAGGTGTCATTTTCTGGCTTGCAGAATAATCCTCTTTCTGGCAAAAAGTCGGTCATATTTCTTCCCACAGACATGGTTTCTTCCTTTCAAGTGTCTCTCAAAATTATTTTATACTCGATGAAGCAAATCCTCCAAAGGCTTCATTATTCTGATGGTAGCATCATCTGATTGAATATTTCAATCATAATGTTCTTTGGAGAATTTTAGCAGTTTCCACTCGGGATGTTGGAGGCTTGGATTTGTGTGTGTTCCTGAGGTTTTGAGGAACTGGTGTAGGAAATACAGATAATTTCAGATGCACAGAGTTCATTGGGGAGGTAAATGGTAATGTTTACTGTCTCTGGCTGTTGACTAGAATACATTAGATCATCCCTTTCCAGTGTGAAAAACACAAATCCAGCTTCTTCAGGTCCTGCTTAGCAAAGCATTTAAGCACATGCTTGGTTTTAAGCACGTGACTGTTGTCTGAGCACTGAAAAAATATCTTTAAGTAATTCTGAAAAAATTCTGGGTTTGTTTTGATAAGTGAGTTCCTACAAGAATGCCAGTTTTAGAGCTTTCTAAAGGACTGTGATGGCTCTCTACCCCATTGCTTGCTTCCCCTCCAATTGCATCCCCCGGAGAACATACGAAAGATTCCGACACCCACCTCTGAAGGAGGAGTTCCTCGGGCTGACGTTGCCACCTCTGAATTGCCGTGTCACTGAGGACTCCTTGGTAAGGGTGTTCTGCTTATTTCAGGCTCGCATTAGGTTTTATGAACTTTAATGAACAGTAAGTAATAAATTTGCTGAAGAAATTGGGTTAGCCTGTGATTAACATTCAGAGTGATGCAGATGAGTGTACCAATGATGGGAACATGTGCTCACATCAGGATGAAATGCAGATGAGAGGCCCTGGAGCAAGCCCAAGGATGTGGGCCAGCGCAGTTTCATCTCTGTCAGCTTTAATCTGATCTCAAGTGTGAGTGCTACTGGCCTGCAGAAGGAACCTCAAACCCTGGGAAAGACCTCAACACAACTTTTGTTTTCTATTAGAGGCTATTAAAACATTTCTTTACAATCAAAGCTCCATATGTAAAAACTCAAGTGACTGTATCTGAAAAATAATATTTCTAGCAGTAGGAAGGAGAGGGGGAAATGGTTGGAAGACACCTCTTGGTTTGGTTTAGCTTTTATGACACGCTGCTTTACTGAGCAGTCGTTTTAGTCAATTGAAACCCAGCTGAGCCCATCATCTTATGACAGCGCTGTTGTACAGAACAGAGAGAAAAAACCCCCCACCCTCCTCTTAAATGAAGTGCAAAGTAATGCTAGAAAGGGAAAGAATAAATCAGTTTTAAGTGGTAATCTATGAAGTTGGACAGAAAATGATGAGAAATGAAGCAACTGGTCATAGGAAATTGACCTTGAAAATGGTGTTTTTCTTGCGGCCACAGTGGCAGAGCCCCGCTGCTGCTGTGGGTCGGCAACTGAGGGGGAATTTAAATCAGAGTTTCTTTGCTTTGAATCTCAGTTGGGTTTTGGGGAAGTTTCTTTTCAAGACTGTGTTCTCTGACAGCTAAGCCAGTGGTCTTGCTCGGCAGCGTCTGCCAGGCGGGATTTATGCCTTTGTGGCAGCCTGATACTTTACTGTGTTGCTTGAAAGGCTGAGGCAGTTTGGGAGCAGTAATTGGCCAGGGTCAGAGGAATCACTGTGGTTGTGTAGCAGATACATATGCTTTGGAGAGAGATGGTATTTTTACCTGGATTTTAATTTCCATACAAATAAACACATTAAAGCGAGTAAAAAGACAAATGAGTAATACATGTCACCTCTGCTATTTTAAACTGTAACACCTACTTACACAAGAGGGATTGTTATTGCAGTATTATATACATCTTATTTACAATAAAGGTACAGAAGGGTGTGGGAGGTGGAATATATTGAGTTTTCACTGAAACTCTTCTAGCAGAGAACAACTGACAGAGTGTTTCCATGATTTTTGTCTTCGAGGGTGGGTGGTCAGGATTCCATCAGATCAACTAAGTGCTTTTTGCTTCAATTGATGATGATCTTTTTTTGCCCTTTTTAGCACCAGCTGAGTCCATAAGTGATCCATTTGCAACTGGATCATCTGCTCTTAGCATATGCTTACTGGGTGTCTCAGTAATTCCCAACTAAAACATGAAGGTATGGGGTACAGTCTGCTGTGCCATTGACACTTTATGGTTTTGATGATCAGCAAAATAACATTAACCCATTAACTTTCCTGAAACATGAGAAATCTAAACTGTGCAAAGGGGCTATCTGGTTTACTCAGCTGGTTCATATAATTACTGGCCTCCTTTGCCAGCACAGATCCTCTTTCAGCAGCAGTCAGATACCAAACACAGGCAGGATGGCTGTGGGGCTGCCCAGGGGGAAACGAGACAAGGTCAAAGCCCTGAAGTGCCCTATACCATGTCTGGGAACTTGTCGTAGGCTTTGACTTATACTTGAGCTCTGAGTTAGACCTGAGCTTCTCAGAAGCCTGAGGAATGGCTCATATTGGCCATTAAAAGATGTTGTCCAGGCAGTATCTGCAAGTAGCAGCTGCTTGTATGGCAGTATCCTCACTCGTGTACCCTAAGGGCTTGTTTTTCTGGATGGGACCATGTGGGGTTTGGAGATGCTCCAGCTCTGAGCTGAAGGCGTTTCCCTTGGCTGGGAGCATTTCGTGATCCGTTCAGCCTGGGATAGGATCTGGGATGAGCATCCAGAGCAGGCAAATGGAAACAAAGGGAGAGGGGTGGGAAGCGGGGAGGCAGCAGAGCTCCAGAAGAGAGGAGGGAGCCCCACTCACAGCAACTCTCCCTGGAAAACTCGTATTGATCAAGCCCCGGTGACAGTCGGGTTGGTTGTGTTATTCCAGCACTTGTGCTCTGATGGCAAGCTAACAAATAATAAATCTGAGCAATGTTTTCAGACTGTGCAAAAATTAAGAATTTCAAAACAACCCTTCTCCAGATATTTAAAATTCAGGGAGCTTTTTTAGTCCTGGGTCTTGAGATGTTAATAACTTTGACTAATTGTCAACACCACCAATTACTATGACTGATACCTTATCATTTCCCACAATGAGCAATGCTAATTAAAATTGATTGTGCTGCTGTTCTGGCACAGCAGCAAGTTTCCTTTTCATTTTTTGTTTAAACATGAGCTTATTGTGCCTATTTGGTGAATTAAATAAGGAAAGCTCATTATTCTGATGTTTATTTTTGAGCAGGGGTTTTAAGCCACATTGGAAGCTTGTTACAAGTGTCAAAGAAATAGAAGAGCTTGAATGAACTGTATTTTTTGGAGTACCAAAACATACACCTAATAACAATATTTAGCACTTTTATACCATAGTGCTTTTTGCATGATCACATTTCTACATAAAAGTAACCACTCCCATTATCTCTGTAAGGTGGGCAAACACTGTTACTGCTGTTTCACAGATACTGGAGCTGAGACGCCAGAGCTTTGATTCCCTAATAGCAGAGCACTTCAGGCTATTCACTTCAATTAGGCTACAGATCCCTGTCTTACAGCACTCTGAGCTGTCTAAGTTATGATTTGCTAGACTGGCTAGCTTGAATTTTGTACAAACTTGGCCTTTTATTGCTCACTTATTTTTTTTAAAGTATGATTATTTATTTCTACCAAAGATAGGATCAAAAATTCCTTGCTGCTGTCCTGCTGTGAGCTGGCTCCTCCCGTAAATGTTGGTTCTGCCCATGCAGGACACAGCCATGCAGGAGGGATGAGGTTGTGCAGCTTTGTGTCCTTCTTTGGGCCTTTGCTTCATCATGTGAATCTCCTCATGTTGGGAAGGGCTGTTTTTGTTGGGTAGAAGCTGTTTGCAGGGAGGAGAGGTGGCTGGATAATAGTGTGGGACTCTGAAACTCATGTGTTATATATCTGCTGCTGTGTTCTGAATTTAGCTGTGGTTTTATGTGAAATTTTCCATGGGGAATGTTTATGGGATAGGTTGTCAATGGAAGATGTACCTGTTTTTTAACTGTTCTGCTGGTATCTCTTGTTAAGTGGCCAATTGCAGTTAATAGCACAAGACTATGACCTTATCTCTCTAGAGATTGATTTAATCTAAACAATGTATTCTTTCCATGATCAATATATAATGAGTTAATATGGAATGGATATAAATGCATGGAATTGTCTGAGATATTCCTTACATAAAATGAGTAGATTACTTCATAGTGTTTATTAAAACAAGGGGTCTTTTAAAGAATTCTACAAGTTGCACTTTTTCATAAACAAGGCCTCCCATGGGTCTTGAAAGAAAGGGAAACCAGGTTTGTCTTCATGTTCTCTTGTATGAGCCATTATAGGGGAGTGTGCCGATCAAAAAATGTTTTGTATTTATTGGGAAAAGACTTTGAAATGTCTGGCACTTGAAAGCAAGATAAAAATATTTATATTACAGAAACAGCAAGAGCGAATATCATACCTGAAAAGTAAATATTTCAGTTCTGAGCACTATTTCTTGATTATTTACAGCTACATGACTTTCCCTACAGCATTGATATCTTATGATCCTGATATGAGTTATGAGCAACCTTAGAAATATGTAGAGCTTCTTGTGCCATAGTGCCATGACTGACTCCAGCTAATCCTGCTTGCTGAAAACAAGAGGACCCTGCCAGCAAGGCCTCATACTGTCTCTAATGATGCTCTCCTGAGCAATTCACCCAGGTTAATTTGTTTGTGTTGGGAAAATTCTAGGAGACAGTGCTGGAGAAGTGCAGTGTCTGACTGGACATCAGCACTCTCTGTTTTAGCAGCGGGAGAGCGTTGGTGTGTGGAGCTGACACACACCGATGGCACCATTATCACAAGGTGATGTGTTGCCATTAGCACAGGAAGCTGTGAAATAATGTGCCAAGTGTGTCTTCTTGAAACACTTTGGACCTAATTCTCCTCTCATCTGTATTGATGTCTCTCCATGGACTAGACTGAAGAGGCTTATGACTTACGCTGTAGAAAATCAAGAGAGGGATCATGGATGACTGACTCCCTCGGTGTAACAAGCTGTATGTTGGAGGCAGAAGTTTTTACTTTCTTCTCTATTTCCAAATGTCCCCTGGAGTTTTGTTGTGAAAAGTCAGTTATGAAAATTGAGAGTGTGAGGGGGGGGAATATGTCATTTGGGTTGTGATTTGCTGTTAATTAAACTTTAGTGTGACACATCTTTTATGTCTGGGGATTCCTGATTCTCATCTCAGTGGCCTGGTAGAACAGAGGAGCATCTCCATCGAGATCAATGCTCATTATTATTTTCCTCATTATCATCATGATCCTCATCAGTATTTGTTCTACAACACTGGCCGTGGAACAGAAGCACAGGCAGAGATGACCTTCACCTGCTCCTGTTCAAAACCTTTCATTTTTAACAGATAAGAGACTCAAAGGCTGGGGAGGGGAAAGTGACAGTGAACTCATGACAAAGAATTAGATCCAACCACTCAAAAGTGAAAATCAGCCTTTCTTTCCACTGCAAATCACATGATAAAATAATCAGTTTTCATTCCTTTTATCAGAGTAGTGGCACTCATGCACAGGTTGAACCCCACAGTGCAGAAGGTGCTGATGGATGTTATTGGGCAGGTTTTAGCTTCATGGAACTCAGACATCTGTGCAGGAGAGGGGCTCAGTGGTAGATGGGAATGGAGTCTCCCCAAAAAACAGGTGAGGTAGAGGGGGAAGGTGGTCAAATTAGTAAATGTTCCTCAGAGAGAGAAGTGATATGGAAGGTAAAGTCCAATGTGCCTTGTCCTGTTCATATTTGATACCCTAAATGGGACTTTGAGGACTGCTCTTCTTTCTACTCAGGTACAAGAGTCTCGTTGTGGGGGGAATGCTGATTTTACAGTCTTGTGCCTGAACCATGGCTTTAGGGTGGCACTGCAGGTGTCAGAGAGCCCAGTATGACTCTTGCCCAGCAGTAGCTTTTCCTTGAGGTGGGCTGGTGTCAGGACAGGGAGCTTGGCCTGAGAGGAGAACCCACAGAAGCAAGGTTCAACTCCTGCCCAGCATCCCTTGAAAGAACCTCCTCAGACCCTTTTGCACTCCCCGTGGGGATGCCACTGGCATGAAACACTGCAAAAGGGCAGGCACTGCCAGAAGCATCTGGGAAACAAATCCAGAAAGATTGCCCAGATGTGGAATGATGCAAATCCAGGGGCAGAAGACCTGTCTGAAATCCCGTTCTTCTTGGAATGATAACCTGTCTGAATGTAAGGTTGGAGAGAAGCTGGGCTCAGACTGTGACCACACAGAACTAGCAGGTCAGCCTGTTTCTGGACCTCTTTTTTCACTGCATGTGGGACAGCAAGAGAAGCATTGCAAGTTATAGAATTAATGCATCACTAATACCAAAAAAAGCAAAATCTATTCCTCCCCTTGCTCTCCAAGTGTTGAGGGTCTACTCAGATTCACCCCCTTCCTTGTTTATGTTGCATTAGTAGATGCCCCCTGCTTCAAGCCCTGTGCCCCGCTGCATGCTCTCAAGGTTGCTACAAGAACGTAGTTTGGGGAGATGTTTTGGTTGCACTGAAATGTTTTTATGGATCAATTTCAGGAGGTGAAATCATGTCATAGTAAAATGTTTGCTGCTTGTAAGAAGAGATTTGGGGCTGTTAGGGACCCAGAGAGAGTGGCAAGCTGCTCTCATGTGAGTGTTGTAACCCAGAGCGTTTGTGTTGCATGTGGGTTAATGGACTATGGCTCAGCCCTGCTGCAAATTGCCCGTGACCAGAGCATTGCAGTGATGTTTAACCTCTCCTGGCCCTGAACCAAAGTGGTGTCCCCCTTATGTGAGATCTCTGCTGTTCTTCGCAGACAGTTGCAAGCCTAACGCTTTTTATGCACTTGAAATGGCTGCTGGGGAGAGGACACACAAAATCCTATCTTCTTGGCAAACCCCCTTTTACAGCAAAAGGTGTATTTTGGCATGATGGGTTTTCTAGTGGATTTTGTTGAAAGGTAGTGAGATTGCCAACGTGCATTTGGATGTGCTAAGCAGCTGCTGGCACTCAGAGTGGGGTGTTGGGGCGGCTTTGGGGTTGGTGGATGGTAATTTGCCCCTCTGGAGCACAGCACAGCTATTGAGCATAGTCCCTCCAGCCACAGACACTCACTGGAACAGATCAGAAACAGCTTCTGCTGACCAGACTGATGGGAAAGCTGTGTTTGGTGAATGACAAATAGCAGGATGTTGCATATTTTTTATTATTAACTCTTGTGATGGTTTGGCCCAGGTCCCTTTCCTGGTAAACCAAGGTTNTTCTTTGTTGGGTTTTCTAGAGTGTAGATTTAGTTTGATTTTCCTTTTCCTTGTCCCTTTTTTCCCTTTCCCTTACCCTCTCCCTTTGGGGGTGCGTAGTCCCCCTTAGCTGTAAATTGTGTATTAATTGTATATATTGGAATATATGGAAATATATATATATTATATAATTTGGTTGGTCTCAGGTCCTGTACTTTTTATTCCTTTGCCCAGGAAGGGAAGGGAGGGGGGAAGGCATTTGGCTGGGTGCCAGGTCCAAACCATCACAGAGCCCATACAATTAGGGGTAAAGAAAAAAATAGTATGTATTTATCTGTGAAGTCTAATGACAAAAGAATAACCAAGGGAAATATTGATCCCTGCCTTGACCACTCTCTGTAGTGGAAGGTGTCCCTGCCCAGGGCTGCGGGGTTGGAACTAAATGATCTTTAAGGTCCCTTCCAACCCAAACTATTCTATGATAAAACAGGAATTTTCATTGTTTCACCATTTTTCAGTGCATTGCAGGTACTGGAGTTGGCAGTACATCCTCTATGAACATCACTTCCACTGTCCTATTCCCTGCCCTTCCTTTCCACCAAAACTTAACCTCTTTTCCCTCCCTATGGGTGATGAGGAGTGTGTCTGCACAATGGATAGAAAGGACAAGATGCCTTCTTGTGACACCAGGAAGAAAATGATCCAGGGAGTTACAGACCACTAAGCCTTTCATTTGTACCTGGTAAACTGGTTCAAATGATAAGGAAAAAAAAAAAGAAAACATTTGGGAGATGCTGATAAGATCAGGCTTATCCAGTAGAAAGGTAGTGTAGGATGTGGCTGGAAGTGATAGGAAAAACCTAGGCTTGATGACCCAGCAGGTCACTTACAGTCTTTCACTCCTAATCTCTTAGAAGTCTTTGAACTTGTCAATAAGAAAGGAAGAGAGAGGAACTGGCTTATCTCATTTATTTACGATACTGAAAGGTCTTTTGCAAGGCCTCTCACAGAAAACAGTCAGAAAGACAAGGTAGGCGGGTGAAAGGGAAGAATATAGTCGGGAATCGAAACCTGCAGCAAAGACCAGGTATAACTGGGCAATTTTCATTATTGCAGAGGGTTAAACCAGGGGTTCCTTGTATGTCCCTAGGTCGTATATCAGGTCTTTGATGTGGGATGACTAGCTAGGTTTGTGGGTAGCAAAAAGCCTCTGGGGTCAGTCAGCTCCAGGGAAGGCGCTGAGGAAGGTCAGAACAACCTAAACAAGCCAATACACACATGACCTCCAAAAAATGGTCGGTGTTCATGCATGGCTTTTGCCCAGCTGGTGGTTTCAGTTTGAATTTGCTGTAGTCAAACTAGAAATAAGTCTTCAGTTCAGCAATCCCTGTAGGAGAAGATCTTGTTGGAGCTGCTAATGGGAGAGGAGATGCCATCTCCCTGATAACCTCCCCAGGGGGGTGTGCAGATCAGGAACAGCTGTACCAGTGTCTTCAGATTTGGATTAATGATCCTTTTTCAGAAGTACATTAGGATTGGATAAACACATACACAGTGTTATCTGAAACATCAGCAGTGGTAGTCAGCATCAGAGTAGTCTTGTTAATGAAGGAACCCAAATTAAGAGGCTTTGTATGCCAGTGGTACTGGGATTTAAGTTCAGTTTTCTCCCTCCCTGTAGATACTGCATCTTGTTTCTTTTAAATAGTTGTGTCTGTCCTGCTGCCCTAAACAAAAGTTTTGAATAAGAGTTAAAAAAAAAATCATTTGTTTGTATTCCCTGCTGCTCTGACTGTCACAGCTGAGTGTGTTCCCCACACCATTGAGTTGATGGAGCTTCCTACCTCTCTTCCATTCCATTCCTTCCCATCCCTCTGCCTTTCCCCACCACTAAACTGGAGAAGAACCACTGGATGTACCTTTTAAAGCCAGGGACTGAAGTCCTGGATGTTGCTAATGAGCAGTGAGAGCCTTTTAAGGAACTGAAACGTTGCATTGTTATGATTTGGAAACAAAAGCTGAATAAGAACTGTAACACTTAGCTATGGCATCCCGCTTTATTTTTCTCTAATGCAGGCTAAGCTGCCTTACAGCAATCTTTTAATGTAATGATTGAGACTATTATAGGAAATACTATACAAAGCAACATTTTTTTTTGCAGCCTAAATAATAAGTAGGGCAAGGTTTTAAATGAGGCTAGAGTAATGAATGCTGTACAATAATTTTGATGATAAATTTCCCCGGAGGATAAAGTGGAAGAACAGAAGCAGGCTGTATTTAATCATGCAAAGTTAAAGGAATGCAGACCAACAAATATTTATAGAAATGTACGGATTTTCTAACCTTTCTGAGATATTCTTGCCCTTTTCACCTGAGAGACTTAGCAGAAATTCAGGTCTTTCGGTGTGTAATAATTAGGAGGAGGAATTGATCACATAGGGTCAAGTGTTTCTTTGATGTAGTGCACAGAAATTCCTGCTTCCTCGCAGGCTGGAGGACTCAAACAGTAAGACATTTGTTTTTCACAGCTATTTCATTCATCAGTGAGTCTGAAAAGCTTGCTTTGAGCAGATACCCAGCATGGGATGACATATTCTGCAGCTGCTCTTCACCTAGTACTGACCCAAGGAGGTTTATCCCCTCCGCAGAGCAGGGCACTGTGTGGAGATACTAATTCCCAAAGCAATATAGTTGCCTTTGTGCAGTTCTACGTGCAGAGTAAGAAAAGGCCTGTGAACTGCATTGCAGAGATGAGATCTGGGCTTTCATGTGCTGAGCAAGCTCAAAATCTTTGCCCCATGCTCCATCACCAGGCACAGACCTGTACTTCCCATGCCTGTACCAAAGGCCACCCATCCTCCTCAAAGGTGAGGCTCCTCAATGGTGATGCTCCTCAAAGGTGGTGCTTCTCAGCTGTGGTTTCTTCTGGTCTTTGCTGTTTGTCTTGAGGAAACAAGCACGACTTCAAAAACTAACAGACAAAAAGTCACCACTCACATCTGTCTTAGCATGTTCCTGGTTGTTCTGTACAGGTGCACATGGCTGTGGTAGAGTTAGGCAATCACTCCATAAAGTGTAGGATTGTGTTGCTTTGTGCATTTTTTTTAAATAACTGTTAAAGGTTCGTTTTTTCAGTGGACTTCATATCAACCTATAACAGTATTCACTCAGCAGAGGCAAAAACCTGAAGATTTCTGTTCTGCTGATCAATACTTAAAGCATATATTGATTTCCAATTTAGGTGTTAACTTTTTAGCTCTTAGAAGTGCTCTTGCTATCAATTTTCACCTTGCCTGATGTTCATTATATGCTGAACGTTATGACAGCGAGTAAGCTCAGATCCCATCTGGAGAGCCAATTAGGTCTAGTGACTTCAAGATTGCAGTGTGCAAAGATTTACTTGTCCCGTGTAAGCACTGTGATAGCACGAAATCTCTCTGTTTAAGGCAATGACCTGAGAAATGCTTTCATTCTGGCCTGGCACAGCCTTCCTCTAGTTTCTTAGTCTGTGTAGTCATCTCTGAAATCATAGAATAAACTAATAAACAGCTCTGTTTATTACGTTCATGTTGTTTCAGCATGATAATTCATAGCCAATGAGCCCGAGGTTCAGGGCTCAGTTTGCTGGGTGGCTGGGCTTTGTTTAAACAATAAGACACACATGATAAGCAGTGTGATTATGCCTCCAGTAGTGTTAGGAGGCACAAGGTCAAAAGGCTCAGTGACTTTAACTACCTGAGAAGTGCCGTGTAATCCCCTGCAAATGGGCTGTCTACAATGTCTTACTGCTGTATCAGAGAGGGAATTATTTCGTTTTAAAGGCAACCACATGAATTCCCTCTGTAATTGGCACAGGGCTGACATCACTGGCTGCCAATCAGAAATCCTCTTTGTCTTGGATTTTAACACCTTAATTTCAAGTTCAGGTCATATGAACAAACGGATTTTGTTAAAATGATGTTTTATCCTCTTTGTGCTCTGAGTCCAGTCTGCTTGCTTTGTCCTCTGTGTGTGTGTGTTGTGAATTGCTCTGCAGTAGCTTTTGTATCATCATCAGGCACTAAACAGTGAGTGCAAAGTCTTTGCAGAGCTGGTGACATGGGAGCCATGGCCTGACTTGTAGTGCCTAGAACATTACTTAGAAACTCAAGGGAGCAAGGAGAGGGCAGGGAAGCACCTTAGGATGTGGGCAGCATGGCTGGTATTTCAAAATCAATGCATAGCCATCAAATTCTTTCAGCCTAGCACTGTCTTTTCCTTTTTATTGGCAAACATAACATCAAAATAATAAAATCATCCTGATTTACAGTTATTGTTGATAAAATAAGTACACATGGGTCATAGCTTTCCTAGCCTGAGCAGATGAGTAGCAGGCCACAAGGATGCTGTTTATCCTGGTGATATTGAAAGCACTGTAGGCAGTTGCTGCTGTTATGGAAGGGGAACGATGGATCCCAGATGGAGAGATTTCCCCCTTGTTTCTCCCCACTTTAAGCCCCAACAGAAGCGAAGATAAAGGCACAACCCCTGGGAAGTTCTCTGCAGCCCCTTGGGCTGGTTTCATGGGCTTCCAGACAGCAGCTGCTTCTTCAGCAGGGGAAATGCTGCTTCTTCTGCATGAAATCCCATGGTCCATCCCAAAGAATGTTTTTCCTTTGGGTTAATGGAAGCAGATGGCAGAGGTCACGGCTTTTCTGTGTCTCAGGCAACCAGTGGGTGGGATGAGGACATCTGCACATGGGAAGTGCAAAACCCACGGTTGGGAGGATGCGGTGGAAGTTGCTGTTCAGTTGTAGTGGTTTTTAGGGACAAAGCAAGAGGAATCATCATCCTGTCAGAGGACAAAAATTTGACAAATAGTTTTAACGACTTAAAATAAATCTATCTTCATAACCTGACTGATGTGCTTTTTTCCTTAGGTATGTTGCAGTGGTAATGATACCTCTACAGTGAACTCAATTAACCTTCTGCAGCCTTCTGTGTGACAGGGACTCCTAAATCTCCTATTTTATGAGTGCATGTGCAAGATTTGAAGCTACTCTGAGCTTACCATTAATAAATGCCATTTCCTAATTGGTGCCTATTTGTTTGGTTTTTTTCCAGTGAGAAAGACATGGTGGCTGTGAGTGGGATGTAGTGTTCATGGTTGAGAAGAGATTTCTGCATAGGAGTGAGGTAACTTTTTATTATTATTATTATGAAGAATCTGATGGTTTGTGTAGATGTCTTTAGAGTTTCCATTGTTCAGTGATGTTATAACACGATCTTAAGGAATTTATCTTTGGTTCTTGGTGTTTTTCTGTATAAATGGTCATGTATTGACAATAAGAACAATGTGACTCTCCTCTATCTGATACCCAGTGCATTTCGAGTGTCCTTTACAAGTACTATGGGAAAATACATAGGAACCCCCATGCATTTAGGATTCCATGGCTCAGTTTCCCTACAAATCTCCCTTCTGTTCTGTGATACATTCTAGTATGTTCACATCAGGAGACTCAGTAGTGTTTGCTCCTGCCTGGCTTCTGAGATCTTTGCATGAACACATGCTGTACAGAGTGAAATGTTTCATCTGGGAGGGAGGATGTCAGCAATAAATGAGAAAACAAGAGAAATGGATGATGCCCCATAATGCATACCCTATAATATAATCATTGTTGTTTGATAAAAGAGACACTTGGAGCAACTCTCCGTGCCCTGCTAGGTATGTCTGGATTTATTATTCAAAAAGGCACAATCAAATCTCTTCATTCCGTTGACAAATGGGTGCTATTCAATTCCGTATCTGCCTCTTATTTATAGCATATAGAGGGGTGATTTATATGCTGGCTGCAGATCTTCCAAAACAGTTTTAATTAGCAGCATTGGCTATTAGAATGAGTCCTGTAGCTTTCCTGTCATATGCATCCCCTTAAAACTAAACAGGAATTTTACTCTTTGCCAGGCAATGCGTCTCTATTTTTTTTGTAATTCCAACAGGAAAATGTTTGTGTGCTTTAGCAGTGAAGGTTGTATTCCTGTTTGCAGCTCCAAGGGGCAGACAGGGGAGGTCAAGGAAGGTAATACCATTTATTGCTGAGCCCTGGGGAAGCAGGGCGATCCTTGGGACATCAGCACTAACTAATAGCACACAGGAGCTTGCAAATATCAGGGACTCAGTTTTGAGGACAAAGTAAACACCAAAGACACCAAGGCCAGCTGCTCAGGCTGCCAGCACGAGCATTTTGAGATTCTGCTCTGGATTTCAGTGTGCTTGGAGGAGCTGAGAAGGCAGGAGCCCCCATCTCAGTGTGTCCTGTGGTTGGAACGTTCACAGTGTTGTTTTTACCATGCGCATTGTCTGAGGGTGTAAGCAAGCATTCCCACAGCTGTTCCTTATCCACAGAGCTGCTCTGGCTCGTGGGCTAATTGGTACCCCTGAGGTACAGAGCAGAGGCAGCCACAGCACAGGGGCAGCTCAGTAAAGGTACTAGTTTGAGTCTATTATTTTCATGCATCTGATAGGAATGTGATCCCTTTGAGACCTCAGCCTATCTGTCAAACCTGAGATCAGCCAACAGGTTCAAAAGTTATTTGGGGAAGCAATGACTGACAGAACAATTGCACATCTCTTGTTTTTTTTCCTGAGAAACCAGGTTAAAAAAGCACAGGAAACATAAAGAGTATTTTTTGTGCTTTATGCGATGTGTGTCGCATGCAGAATGGTCTGTTGTTATGCTTCCACTGATCTTTTTTTGACATAAGCAATGCAGTCATTCTGTCTTTGCATCAAATAAGTCTTTGTACTACTTGTCACCAGCTCACAGTGTCTCTGTATGTGTGTAAACTCGGTGTTTGCTACATCCCCTCATCACTACTGTGCTGCTGCCTGCAGCTGGGTGGTTCTGCTCCCTATCTGCTGCTTTACAGCAGCTCTGTCAGTGACATTTACTCTGGAGAGTAAGAAAACCTTAGAAAATCTGAAGTTGGAAGTTGAAAATAGTTTTAAAAGAGAGGACATGAGTACTGGACCTGGTCACAGATGCTTGATGTCTCTGCCTGCCCTTCCCTGGGAGGGGGTCAAGGAAACAAGGCACAGCTGAAAGAGGGGAGGCTGGAAGAAGTTCATCACTGCCCTGCCAACATTGTGTTTGTGGTTCTTGGGAGACTGATGGGAAAATGAGGAATTAGGAAATGAAGACAAAAAATCCTGCTAGAAACAAGCCTGAAATTAATGTGGTCAGAAGGAAGGAATGGAAATGATTCCTGTGGTTTGCAACTGGGAGATGATGGGCTCTGCATCCGGGACAGCAACACATCCACGGGTAACTCACAAATCTGGGAAAAAAACTCACAGTTCTCTGGCTGAATACAAGTTAGTGTTGTTTTTTTTTTTAATCTACAGAAGTTCTGTATAGATATTTTGTTTCCTTTTCTGAGCTTATTAATAAAGCACACTGGTTAAGGAAGCTTTCAAATTATTAACATCTTTGGTTCCATCTTTGAGCCAAGTGAGCAGAATTTGGTGAGCTGATATTACACTAAGTGCTTTTCTGCTACAATTCTAATAGAGTGTAGGGCTGAATTTGATAGTGTTACCTATTAGTGATTAGAAGGTGAAGGGCTTTCAGTGTGTCTGTACTGCAGAATTGGCTTTGATTGATAGATTGGGCATTATGCATTTCATAATTTTTAAATTTTGCTTTGAAGTAATGATATTCCTTCTTAAAATTCCTCTTTTCCCTAACATTTTGAAAACATTTTGATGGTGGGAATGGGGAAGAAAGAGGAGAGAGAACATTTTTGCTCATAAACACTTAAATATTAAATTGTGCATTAGTCAGTGGTACAGGCTGAACTCTACTGGAGAAAGGTACTTTTAAATTACAAAAATATTAACACTGTAATTATTGAGCATGGATAATAGTTATGAATTATGGATCAGTCAGGTTAGCAAAGTCACGGCTGCCTAATAGAGAAAGGTATGATGGGAACATGTGGGAAGATGATAGAGGATTCCTGCTTAATGTTTTCATATGCTCTCCTCAGCAAAGGGGGCTGCTGTTCGTCTGCTGGTCCCAGAGAGCTGTGAAAGCTCACAAAGGGCTGCAGCATTCCTGCCTTCTCTTTTTGGTGGCCAGCCCAGCTGGAAGGCCCTCAGTGCTCAGCTCTGGGTGACACTGTCACTGACTGTCACACTGAAAAGTCCTGGCTTGCTCCAAGACACAGAACCTGCAATGGGAATTGCTGACACTTGTAAACCTTGTCTTCCCTGAGGGGGCTGTGGAGGGTGGCAGCGATGCTGGAGGGTTAAGGACCAGGGTTCTATCTTTGCAGATCACCCTCTATCTCATCTGGACAAAACAACTTCCCATCACCTCCTCTCAGTTCCTCTCACTGTAAATGAAGATAAAGTGATGTCATACCTCTGCAATGTGTTTTGACATCCATGAAGGAAAAGTGCAACCTCAAAGCACTCAGAGAATATCCTACTGCCAAGTGACTCCGACAGGAGCTCCAGCAGCGCTCACTGTTAGGATATATATTTTTTTCTCTGTGTCTGGGGGTTGCTGTGCTCCAGCTGTTGGTGTTAACCCACAGCTGCTTTTCTATCAGTTTTCCAGTTTGTATCTACCCAGCTTCTTGCCTTTTTTTTAGCCACAATCTATTTTCTCCAGACAAAACCAGGGGCTTTTTTTACTGTAATATATTTGAATTGTTTGCCATAAACTTTTGAGATTCAGTGACCTTTGTTAATCAGGAAGGGGGTTTTTTGAGGTCTGCAGCCAGAATTAATCATATGTAAACTGTTTGCTTTAAAAAGTCTCTTACTGAATGTGGGATTTCACAGGTAGCCTTGGAAAGGTCAGAGGGTGGAAGCAGAAGCTGGGAGCAGCTGGAGAGCACTGCAGGAGGACAAGCCTTCTCAGGGCAGGTTCAGAAGTAGGGAGAGACCTGTGCTAACATATGGCATTGGGGAGAACCCCTTGTGTTTGAGACTGGCCTCAAGCCAGAAATTTGGAGTGCCTAAGGAAACAATACACAGACTAGCAGCGGTAGCCTTGGTAGCAGTGATTATGGGGACCTTCCAGCTCTGGGTTAAACCCACAGAAGAAAAAGAGTTCATTGAGGAAAGGGCAATTGTCAAAAGAGAGGGACAGTGAGTGTCATTGACACTAAAGGCTGCAGTGTATTGGTGTACAGGGTCCTTGCTAAGGAAGGTCTTTCTCTGAATTTTAGAGGACTCTGTCAATCCCCTTAATGTGGTTTTAATGGGTTTTCCTGTACTCAGTGGTGGTTTTTAGCTGAGAGCCCTTGACATGCTGTGTCTCAATGAGGCTGATTTTGGGAGATGTCTCACAAATTAGATGCGCTGCAGCGAAGTGTTTGGTTTCCTATCATGCAGCTCTGTTGTTCATCCCCCTTAGCTTCTGCAGATGATGCAGTGGAGCCTGTTCTCAAATGTCTTTTCAGATTTTTATCATGTCTTGCAGAATAATTGCATTTTGTGTTACAAGCAAGCAGATTTGGAGGGTTTCATTCACAGAAGCACATTGTGTGAGAGAAAGGGGAGTTTGCTGAACTTCTTTGCCTATGCAGGGGGTGGACACCTTCAGCACTGGTGAAGGGAGGGAGATGTCACCCCACCAGCCACCCATTTGCAATGTGTGCTCTTCACTGGGGATGTATTCAGGGCCTGATTTTGGGACCTTACTCCAGGATGGCTCAGAGCCCAAGGTCTTCTCTGGGCTCATCCTGCAGCAGTGAAGCGTGGGCTTTGTGCTTTCTCCTGATGATTAAAGAACAGAGCTTTCTCTTTAAAGAGTTAATTCCACAAAAACATTAATGGAAAAGTTATGGACTAGAAACATTTCCATCCAATCCAGAACACACAGAAAGTCTGAATATGAATGATTTAAAAACTATGGGAAAGCATAAAGATGTTGAGGTGAATTTACTACTTTGTTCAGTGCATAGATTGTGTGAGTGGTCTTCAGTATGAATTAAAGAAAGGTTCCAGTCATGAGATATTACAGTTTAATTCAGACGTTAGTACAGTCAGAGAGAGGACAGAAATGTATTGCACAACCAGATAGATTTCCATACTGGATTGCACCTGTGATCTATATGGACAGTGCTGTGTCTGTCAGGAGAAATAATGTGATAGAGCATAATAGGCAGCTGTGGAAGGATTTACCTGGAGCAAGATCTGTCTGCTAATAGCTGGCTCACATCCCAACCCTAGCTGTGAGAGTTCACTGTTACAGTGTCCTATTGGATGTGAGTGAGGATGTTCTCCTGACCTTCATCGGCCTCAAGGCATTAATGATCACTCACATCTGCCCCTGGTTCATAACCAGCAGCCAGTTCTGCAGAGCAATGCATTTAAAAACACAGACCTTTTTTTTCAAGGCAGTTTGAAATGATGTGCTGTCAGTCATCTGTTGCCACACTTTGTTCTGAGGAGATGGTACATTACAGAGCCCAAGTTATCTTTGTTAAACCACTTGCCACTCAGTTATACCAACCCCCATCAATTTTTATTCATCCCTTCTCCAAATTGAAGAAGGTACCAGTTTTCCTTTCCTCTAAAAATATTTGCAGATGTTACCTAGTCTTTTTAACTGTTTCTTTCCTTTTTCCTTTATGAGGTCAGGTGTGCCAGTTTCAGTCAAGACTGGATAAACTTCCTGGCTTGGTATTTTAAGTGTAATTTCTTGTTCTAGTCTCTCTAGGTCTTTGCTTTAACTTTTGACCACTTCTGTTTACAGACCTGTGAGTAACCTGGAGCTTTTATTTCTCCTAGAAAATGTGGGGGAAATAGAGGTGGCCCAGGAAGATCACTGTGCCTCTGCAATGTGTGCTAGATTTGTTTCAGCCTTCTGGAGACTTTCTTCCCCCCTGATTTTTTCTCCAGTTTAAGACATTTTAGCAGTGGCTCTGATGTAATCCCAATGCTCTGTCTCTTCCCATTTTTCGGCTGAGAAAGCTTTGCACTGGATGTTACAGAGGCCATCAACCCGGGGTCTATTGCACATCAGAAGTCCGCCGGGTGTTTGCTGCTCTCTTCAGGAATAGCATTCCTGGAGCCATGCCGTGAGGAGTGTAGAGAACAGATGGGCCAGGAAAGTACCTTGCTCTCGGTGGGTCTGGAGAATGAACTCATTATCCAGCCAGTGGTCTGTCACACCAGCCTCATTTACCAGCGGCTGGTGTAAAAAACAAACCTTGGAAAGCAGGGCCTGGCAGGGTGTGAGCGCAGCGGTGCCAGCGCGGCAGTGTCAGTCAGTGAGCAGCTTGTTGGGTATGAGGGATAGGGAGGAAACCTGGGAAGTCAGAAAGTAACAAACAGGCATCAGACAGCTTCATAAAAATGACAGGAATCCTGGCTTTTGGGAATTCAAAATGTCATGTAGAGAGGAGCCACATTTCAAGGTGGACTCTGCGAAACTTCCATTTTGTTAGGTGGTACCTCCTCCAAGTATTTCCTAAAAAAGCAATTAAGTATTAACAAAACATGTTTAAAACACATGATGTTCAAATGAACAAATAAAAAAAAAGACACGGACTTCCCAGGCTATGTCAGATTGAACAGGTAATGAGACAGGTTTCCATCTTTCTCCTTTTCAAATGCCAACTGAGAAACACCTCTGTGCTCAGCCTCCCGTGCTGACATCCTGCTGAACTCAAACCACCTGAGACACGTAACATCTTCCTCCTTGTTCCTTGCCTGCTTGTCAAAGGGGAGCACACTTGCTAGAAGCAAAGGGTGTAGTTTTGAAAAGCCGGAAGAGATAAAACTCTAGGATTTAGCCAAAGCAAAGGGGAGCACACTTTGGGGTTTGGCTTAGTCTTTGTGGTGAAGGATTGAGAATTGCAGGATCCTCTGTAGCTGCTGTTTTGGTTGCTGTTAAAGATAGGGAAATTTTTGGCACTGGTTTATTCAGAGGAATATAAAAAATGTCAGAGCTGGCAGCAGTCTTGCAAAGTGCAGGGTAGGAATGCATTTGTTTATTTGTAGTAAAATCCATAAGGAGTATGGGGGAAATTGTTGTCTCTGGGTTACTCTGTGGGTTTGTAAGTGTGTGATTGATAGTGTGTTAATAGTATTAAGCTCCCTGCTTCAGTATTATCATTGGGAAATCTGGCTGGAAATTATTTGACTGCCTGTATAATCCCAAGATTTATGCAGGCAGAGCACATAGTGTGCAGTGATGTCGTGCAGAGAGGGGTCCTGCACCCACATGGGAGAGTCTCATCAAGTAAACACACACTTGATCAACCACAGTAACATCTCCTGTGCTGGAAAAGTGGGAGGAGACTTTAGCTTTGAATTAGGCAGAATTTTGTATTTTTACAATGTATTAAGACACCAAAAATATGTCCCCACAGGCTACTGCTGGGGTGTTTTTCTTTCAAATGAGTACCTGACGCAGCTGGCACAGCACTGGTGCGTAACCTTTGCAATAGGTGAAGAGGCTGGAGGCAGACAGATGTTCCAGCGTTGCTGGCCGTGGATTGTGCGTTCTGTGCCCGTGCAGATGGTCCTTTGTAGCCTCTCCCTCCCAACGCCCCGTCCCACCTGTTGGCACTTACGGTAGTCTCCGAAGAATAGCTGAGTTGCCAGGGAGAGGAAGACAAAAAGATACAGCAGCACTTCTGGCTGTGAAACAAGGCAAGCTGTGTGTAGTGCATAGCAAGGCAGCCAACAATTAGGGCTCTCTCCAAAGCAGGAGCTTTCTGTCCCGAATACATTCTGGTAATTCACCAGATTGTGGCATGTATGGAATTACTGAGGTTTTGGGGTTTTTTTTATGAAAGGGAGCTTCTGTCCTAAGAAAAATTAGTTGATGCTGAATTGGATTTGGTTCTCCTCCTGCATGCTCAGCTTTATAGAGAGAATAAAAAAGGGCAGAGAAGAACAAATTGACTCTGGAAGCCACCTCTTACAAGCCTGGCTTCAGTCCTACCAGTCTTTCCCTTTCCACCCACAGGGAGCAGCTGAAGTGGACAAGCCCCTTTGCAGAGACAGCAGCAGATTTTTTTTAGAGCAATTTCAGTGGGGTTTGCAGCAGACTGAACCTGTGCTGTGTCCCAAGGGGACATCTCTCTACTGCCTGGCTGGGACCAGATATTTCCCCCCTGCACCTCATCTCCTGCTTTGTCCTCACAGCAGGAGCAGGAGTGCTGCCCACTCCCTTCCAGCATCAGCACAGGTCAGGGTGGCTTTGGGCCTCCATCCAAAGCTGGAAATGAATCAGGATAAGCTCAGACCTCAGTGTGATTCATATCACTCCATTCTGCAGGTGAACAAGTGTCTAGAAGTGAGATGTAAAGCTGTGGGAACATCACTCAGCACATCAGGCTTCACTGCTTCCTTAATGGTCTGTGGGGACTCTGCTGGTCTGGGCAGTGAGCTGGTACAGGTTGGCCTGGCATTCCTCACCTCAGAAGGACCACACTAACTCCCAGCAGTAGGAAAATAAAGTAGGAGTTATTTTTTCCTAATAAATCATACCTTACAGTTATAAAATGGAGTGCTGACTCCCACTGATGTTTGAGCCAGTTTGGTTTGAGAGCAGGAGAGCTGTACAGCAGGGAGTTTGTAAGGCGATGCACCATGTGGACCGTCACAGCTGTTTAAGGAATAGCACTGTGTCATGCAAAATATTTTGCAGGCAGGCACTTTGCAAACCCTGGAAAGTGTTTTACAGATTCTTCTGCAGAGGAAGTTGCCATTCAGTAGCATGGTTTATTTATTTTGTTTGGCTTTCTTAGGTTATTAAACATGTTTTATTTATAGAGTGTGCTTTCTAGAGAATCATCTGCATATATGTTCTTAAATAAAACACGCAGGACTCTGTGGGCACTGGGTTGCTGTTTGTGTGTGTTGGGTCATGTTGGGTACCAACAGGCAGCTCCATGGGGTTTGTAGGTACTCTAGAGCTGTGTGTGGAAGTGCTCAGTGGTCAACTGAAGAGAATAATCACAGAATGTGTCAGGTGGGAAGGGTCCACAGTGGGTCATCTGGTCCAGCCTCCCTACTTAAGCAGGGTCGTTTCAGAGCACATGGCACAGGATTGCATCCAGACGGTTCTGGAATATCTCCGGGGACATATTCAGAGCTGAGCTGATGTCTCAGAGCTTGTGGAGAGAGGTGTACGTGTGGCTCACTGTGAGCCCAACCCATGGCTGCAGGTCTCTGGCCATCCCCTATTCCACCACACAGCTCCTCACCTGCTGCAGCCCTTTTACAGTTGATTTTAGTGGTGAATCCAGAATGACTAACTCTGTCCATAATCCTTTCAAACATAAGCACGGAAGGATCTTGCAAGTAACCTTGTGTCATCAAAAAGTGTGAATTTGTGTGTGTATGAATGTTTGCACCATCTGTTCCCTTTCCTGCAGCACAGGGTGAGATTTTTGTGTCCTTTGCTGAGTTCCAAACAGGTATGTGTGATGCTGATGTTCACTGTGACATAGTACAGATTACACAGGTTTTTTCCACTGTAACATACCAATACATGGGCACAGGTGTACCAAAGCAATGCAAGCAGAAATCTATTCTGATAATAAACACCCCCCTGCCTTTATCTCCTCTTGTCATCCTCTTAATTAAATTGATATTCCTAAGATGTATTCCATTTAGAATTTGCTTTTTTTCCTACTGAGAAACCCAAGTAGAAGGAATTATGTGTGTAATGGTGTGGCCAGCTGGCAGAGATGTACAGAAATATAATTTCTGCATTTATAGGCAGGTTTTGTCCCACCAATCCGCAAAGCAGCCAGTGGGCAAGGGAACTCTACTTATAAGAGCAATTTCCCATGATTATTAAAGCCCTGAAAGCTGAAATCAAATATTGCTAATCTGCCACTCACAGTGCTTTGACACCAAGCCATCACAAGGAAAAAGAAGTGTAGTTTAAATTATTGACTGTAATGAGTTTTGAGAAAACTGAGATTATCATCTAGGACAAAAGTCTCCAGTTGGTGTCACAGAATGAATTGAAAACTTTTCCACTCTTCATCTAAACCCTTGTCTGTGTCCACACACCAGCTGATTTCTCTGGAGCAGGTTGCCTGCAGAAACCTTCCACAGAGGTTTAGGTGTGGTTTGGGCCATCAGAAGCCATCTGCAGTGTGACATGTTTGACTTCTTCTGCAAACAGCTCCTGGAGCAGAGAGTTTCATCTGCTTGGCAGTCTGGGACATTCCAGGAAGGAAAGGCTCACTTGTGGTCCTTGCAGAAACACAGCAGAATGCAGGCTTGAGCACCCACAGGGTGCCAGGAGTGTTCTTCCAAGGATGCTCGGCTCTTTGGGAAAGCCACCCTTTGCAGGTAATTCTGGCTGCACCACAGTGCTGGAGTTTGCTGTTCTCTCAGGAAACAGAGGAAGCCTTAAGGACTCCCAGGTTCCATGGACTAATGCATCCACACCTTGCCAGCTGGGTTTCCAAATTTCATATCTACAACTGCATCATTCCCTCAGTCATTACTACTCCAAACAGAAGCCCAAGGGCTGTTTTATGCAATCATTGATCCAATCAGGATGCAAATGAGGTCTTAAAAGTATATGTATAACATGGGACAAAATTTACATGTATAGATGAAAACCTTTCAAATGCCAAAATTTTGTAGCTGAGGCTATTATAGTTTATTAAAATGAGTTGTAGATTTTGTGTGGCAGCATAATTCACAGTTTTCACATCTTGGCATTTCAAATAATTTTAATTAAGCACTAGATTTACAATTTGTTCCACAAGTAATACAGTTTGCTGAGATTATGCATATTTTCTGTAGTTTTGATTTTACTACTGTATTCATTTAGCTCAGCAAATTTATAAAACTAATTAAAACAGAAGTACTTTTTTGATTCAAATTTTGAATGAAAAACAAAGATCTAATGTAAAATGATACTTGCGGAGAAATTAAGACTGATTGCAGCTCTATAGGTATTTTATAACTTGGTTTTTTAAACTAAAAGCAATTATTTTTATAGCAGACTCTTGGCATGGTTGTATTGTTTTCATGTTTTGAGATGCCAAGAGAGTGGGAGATTAAGATGCAATTCAGCAACACACTCAAACATGTCTAATGTTAACCATGGAATTAGTCCTCATTGAATTCATTGGATTTCTTGTTTGCTGAAACACTTTGCTGAACTGAGATGGAGGTTTAGAGCCAGATATCACTTCAGGTACCAAGGCAGGTCGTGCTGCTCCCCAGTTCTTATTAAGTCTCGTGTCTCTGAGGGAGGGGAAGGAATCTGCTATTGCCAGGCTATCAGCATCCTGAGGCAGCACCTCCATTCCAGGATTTTTCTGTGTCTTTAGAGTCCTCCTGTCCCACTGACAGCCAAGCTTCCTTACGATATGGAGAGCAAGGAATGTGTAAGGTTGTTTGAACTCATTTGATGACAAGCCATTGCAGGTTTAAACACCAATTACCACGTTTCAAGTGACAAATCTGGAGGGAAAAAAAGATGATCATTTAATAAATTTCTTATGAAGGCAAATGACTCATACATAAATCAAACTGCTTCATTAAGGGGGAAGCTCAGCCAGCTGAATACAGAAGTGACAAAGGTTAACGCCACAGTCGTGACACCAACTCTGGTGTCATTTCTCCCGAGCTCTCGCGATGAGTCACGGCTGCAGCAGTACCTGGTGTCACCATCCCCAGCTCCTCTGGCAGCAATGACATTTCTTATATCACCTTTTGCAGCATCAAAAGTAGTCTAAATGTTAGGAGAAACTCATAATCTTACTTTTGATGGAGGGGAATTAAAGACTTCTGCTCTTTTTTTCCTGTGCATATCTGTGCAAGCCGCAGTGCTCTCAGTGCCCCAGTGATGTGTGCAATTCACAGTCAAATCTGGTCCTGCTGTCTTCCAGATCCTAGGAATACATCTGTCTCACCTGATATCCTGGCAGTGCGGTGAGCTTGTGCCTTTATCTGCACCTCTATCCCATGGCATCCCTGTGTTTTCTCCTACTGCTTCAAGACTGATCCTTGCCCACCATACTCAGTGGCAGCTGTGGCTGCTCCAGGGCAGCCCATGTGAAAGATGTTTTCAGGACCCATCTCCCACATCTGGGAACTCATGGACCAGGCATCATGCTGCTATCTCAGGGTGTTTGTCTGACACCATTTTGGCTGTCCCAAACACAGCGATTTGGATTTTGGCCTATTTCACAAGGTGATGTGTACCTTGTATTTTAAATACAGAGGAAGAGGTTGCAGGATGCTCTCGGAGTTGGATGAACCATCTCAGTTGTTGTCACCTTGTTTGCAAATGCTGTGTTATTGTTTTAAGCCATATTCTCTGTGCTTTGGGAGTCTATGAACAATGATGGTGATGAGGGGGCATATCAGCTGCTGTGAGAATAGAAAAAAGCACAAAAAGGTTTTGGCCACACAAAGACAAAATGGGATTATTTTTCAGTGCCTTTGGAGCTTTTAGAATTGATGAAGATGCAGTGAAGATTTTAAATAACTGCAATAAAGAATTTACGCGTCCTTCTGACCCCATATGGTCCTTCCCTCTGCGATTCCTTGCTCACGTGTGCAGCCTGACTCTCTCTTAATTTACTTATACCTTGAGCAGAAACAGGGCAGGCAGAGAAAGGCAGCACGAACACCAACCCACCATATGTTGTTTCTAATGATTGAGAATAGTGGGTGTGCACATCGGTCTCCTAATGTATTTCGTAGGCCAGGGGCCTGTGGCACTACAGCTGTTGTGCTTTTATTTCCCTCCATATTCTCCCCTCTGCTGCTGAAATCCGCAGCCAGGAAGTTGAGGATGCTGTTGCTGTGAGAGGTCTTTGGAAGACATCTCTTCTGTGAGGATGCAGTTACAGCCACTTACTTCCCTCCAAGTTACACAGCCCAGCACCAGTGCCAAGTGGCAGGGAACATGCTTGCGATTGGGGAATTTATTTTTTTTCCCAAACCTCCAGCATTAAATACTTTTGTTCTCATCCCTGTGTCAGAGTCCATCGCGTTTTCCAGATTGGGGTTGGTCCCAGTGCACTGCTGCTTTTGCACCTGGATGTATTGCAAGGTAGTGCCTAAGATCCACAGTGGGAAGAGACAGGAGAATGGTGTCATCTCACTATTAGTGCACATTATTATAAAATGGCAGGAATTTGGAATATAGCTCTTTTAATGTCTCATTCAAGCAGACAGCAACATTGAAATGTATTTTATTTGATGCCCAAGAGACACGCCGCTAGCATTTATAGTGACAGTAGAAATCTACTTGTATTCCAAACTCTTCAGGAGAAACATTGATAGCTTTATTCAAAATAATGGTACTCAGAGTTGCTGAATCACATTCCCAGAGTGACTATACTGGAGGAAAGTCAGCGCTGTCGTCTCAGTTGTATTTCCAGGAACTGAATAAAGNCGCCGCTAGCATTTATAGTGACAGTAGAAATCTACTTGTATTCCAAACTCTTCAGGAGAAACATTGATAGCTTTATTCAAAATAATGGCACTCAGAGTTGCTGAATCACCCAGAGCGACTATCCTGGAGGAAAGTCAGCACCGTCGTCTCAGTTTTATTTCCAGGAACTGAATAAAATCTGGGGCATATGAGTCTTTCGGTCTGTACAACAGGGAGGGGATAGAGAGAGGGGAAATGCATCAGGATGGTCTAAGCTCTGCCATGGTCTCTCTTCTCCTCCATTTTAAGTGGATAGTTCACCCCGCTTCTAGTGGAAGATTCCCTGCCCATGGCAGAGGGGTTGGAACTAGATGGTTTTTAAGGTCCCCTCCAACCCAACCCATTATAGATTCTGTGTTTTTTGGGGAGAGAAGTCACCCACTATGAGTCATTGCATTATTAGCATTAGGCTGGCAGCGGTGCTTAATAACAAGCAATAAGGAGAGTTGGACATTAAATACTTTATTAATCTGACAGACAGTGTTTATTTGTTATATTTTTTGTTACAGTGGTGAATTATCTGCCATTAGTGAAGCCCCAGGCATAGGTGACCTTGGGGTGAACCTTGGCCATTTCATTTTGCTGAGGGTTACAGGGAGGCTCATTTCATTTTTATAGAAGAACTCTGAGGTCTCTGTATGAGCTCCACAAGAAGTAGCAAGATTCTGCTATTACATTAAATATAAGACCTGCTATGTGTTAAAATAAAGTGAAAGTCTGCGTTAAACTGGCACAAGGCAGAAATTACCCTCATATTCTGAAAGAGGCACTGATACCATGCAGAAAATAGACTATTTGGAGATCATTCTGATAATATTTTTTCTGCTATATTCTCTTTGGGGGGGGGGAGGAAAACAAGCTCTTGGTGTCTGAGGAGTTCATTTTCTCCTGCTGCTGCTTTTTTCATTGAAGTCATCATAATCCTCCATTTGTGACATCAGAGTTACTGGCTAGCAAGATAATTATGATTTCACAAACTGAAGATTATGACCTTCAAATGAGGGAGGCACAGCGGGGAGGACAGATTCCTAAGCAACAGCCATCAGATATTTGTGAAATATTTGCGAAAATGTCCTTGCAGTTTAAAAAAAAATGAGGGAGAGAGGGCAGGAGGGAAACATCCAAAAAATATTATCAGCAGAATGAGTTGCCAGCCAGCATTTTTTTCCCCCCAAGTTTTCCATTTGGTGCCCATGCTTCTCTAACCTGTCTCATTTAGCCTTAATGAACACGAGACATTTTTTTAGCATGCCATATGTGCTGTGGTCCTTAGGAAAAAAAAATGCATCCAAATAACTTATTTTTTATGTTCTGACTCTACCCAATCATAATTTACATTTTGCACAGTTTGATGCCCATCTGCAATGTCTTTACTATCAGAAAAGGTAATAAGAAAGGAAGGAAAAAACCACATAGGAACATGTTGAATGGCTGACACAAGAAAACCTGGTTGGAATAAAATAATTTTTGTCCTTGTGTTAATAAGCAACTTAGAAAATGGCTTGAAATCCTGCCTCCAGTGGTGGGGCCAGCTGCTGTATCAGCAAAGGCTTGAGAAAAAGAGCCCCAGCAGTTGTTGGTGTGTCTCGGGGGAGTCTCTTGCTCTGTCAGGGGGTGGGTGATTGGTTCCCCCCATGGTTGAGGATCAGCCGTATGTCCTGAAAATGATCCCTGAGTTGTGCCTCAGATGGATCCTTATTTGTGATTATGGGACAAGCTATTTAACGACCACAAACTCTCCCCATCCAAAGCTTCTTGAAAATACTCTGTTCTGAAAAGATAAAAAGCTTTGAAAATACATCTGTTCCTCTTCAGTTTTCCTTGTCCTAAAAAGCACTGAAATCGTGTATTTTAACGTTGGAGCTTGGCAGGAGGAGGAAGAAAGGAAGGAGACACCAAAGGGAGGTCCCAGATAGCTCCAGGAACCCATTTCCATCTTGTGACTTCCTGCCTGGTGGGGTCTAAGATAGTTCCCAGGAAGGTGCTGATGGATTGAGCTGCTCTGCATCCTCGTGTTCTGCTGAGCGCTATCTGGGGCCTTATGCTCAATGACTGCAACAAATCATCACAATTAATTACGTTTAGAAAACAATCAACATTTTCCACACAAAGCTCCAACCGTAACAATCCAAATCAGTCACATTAGGCCACTGAAGAGCCCTGGTATGTCCAGGCTGGAGATCTGGGCTCTCTGCAGCCCCACCTTGGTTTCCATGTGACCCCATGCAGGGCAGGATGTCGGACACAGGAGCAGGGCTCTGGTAGTGTCCCAGTTCCCATTTTTCTTCCTAACTACCTCTAAGGTCTATTGTTTCCTTTAGTAGTCTGAGTCAGAAAATATCCTGTATCCCTTACCTGGAATGGTACTGGTTCATGAATGTTTCATTTTGATAACATGAGCTCACGGGAGCTGTTACAGTCCAGGTTACTTCCGTTACCCTCAGTTACTTCATCCATGATTTTACAAAGTCAGAATTTAAAATCGGTTGCAGTAGTCAGTGCTTTCAGCATTTTCCAGCCTTTGTGCCGAGCTGCCAAGGGTTTGTGACTTACAGCCTCCTTAAATTTAGCAGGTGGTTTAAGTGACCAAAAAAAGCAGCATTTCTTACTTATAAGACACATAGAAGAGAAATTCCTGGTGTTAGCATGAACGGCCAGTGCTCCATTGGGATGCGAGGAGCGATGGGAGGCACAGGACTGTACTGGAGGAGCACGTGAGGGACCAGTAGTTGGTGCTGCACAGTCTGGCACATGGAATCACAGAGGGACCTTTAACAGCCAACCCCCTGCAAGGAGCGGGGACATCTTCAACTAGATCAGGTCACTCAGAGCCTCATCCAGACCTTGAACGTTTCTAGGGGAATGTGGGGATTCCACATCTCTGGGCAAACTGTGCCAGTGACTGACCACCCCCATTGCAGAAAACTTCTTCCTTATATCTCATCTACAGCTACATAAGTGAGGCTGCTTTGTCAAAGCACAGAGGAAAGATTTCTTGACATTGGGCATGAAAGTCAGGGATTCTCCATAAGCCAAGGCCTTTCCATGCAGCCAAAATCATATTTGACTCTGTTTTCTCTTCCCCCACTGTTAAATACAGATGTAGTACTTCCACATAGCTCTGAGATGTAGGAGGTGCTCACAGTGTAGGTGATGTACTGGGGATATTTGAGGGCAACCACTGCTCATGTAACTTTAACTTGGCCGTTGGAATGCTGGAGCCTGGAATACCCTGACTGTTGGCATGAGGGCTGAGTTGCAAAGCAGAGAAGGCAATCTGTCTCCATGTGGCCAATTTACAGTCAGAAGTACAAATCCAATCCAAATCCTTCTGTCCCACTTGAATCCACAGCAAACTGCTTGTGATGAAGATACAGCCTAAATAACTATTTGTGTAAAATGTTTAGTGACTAATTTCTTGTTACAGATGCTTTGGAGAATGCTGTAAGCTGCTTGCAGACAATTGAAAAATTAAGAAAGAAAAAGGGAAATTATTGAATATTTTATTCAGTGCACATGATTTGAGCAGCTTTAAGAACTGTAGTGTTAAACCACAAGACAGGAACCTGCAGAGCATCTGGAGTGTCTTTACCCATTGGTAGAGGAGCAGTAGTGCCATGCTGGGTACAGGAACAAGTGCATATATCAAAACAGAATTAATTTAAAGTTATAGGTTGAAAACATTGTGGTTTGAGGGCAGAACTGATCCACTGACCTTCCTGAGCCTCCCTACTATGGCTGGCACTGCTCAGAGCAATAGTGGATAATTTTTTTCCTAGTTAATAAACAAAAAAATCAGTTTACTTCTTCAATTTCACTTCTTCTAAACATGCATCAGTGGCAATGAACTGAAAGAAAACAACAGAATAAATAATACAGACAAATACATGGAGGAGTTCAATTATCATTTTCCCCCACTGAAAGTGCCTTTTAACAACTACATCTTCTGACTGACAGCTTATTAATACTAATTACCTTAGAAATATGCAACATAACTACTGCACTGGTACTTTCAATTATCTTCCCTTGTCTTCATTCCTTCCCCTGTGCTCCCAATCCTCCCTTTTCATGCCCCATAACCGCTACCTGGGACCGCAGCTCAGAGCTCATGGACCTGGCTGCCCATGAGCAAAAGTCTTTCATTTCTTACATGAACGGCAGGAAAGGCCACAAAACTCTGTGTGTGTTTGCCAGGCTGTGTGGGTGCTCACTGAGGGGACCTTCCAACCCTGTCAGGGGGAGAAAATGCTTTGTATGTTGGGGGGAATTCCCAATGGAGGTTCTGTGAATTTCCTGGGAAGGTCCTATGTGTGGCTCGAGTCCATCTTGGAGTCTTTTCCAACCTTAGTGATCCTGTCTTCCTTTGGAGGTCCTATGAAGTTCTTATGAATTTCCTGTGGAGGTCTCACACTGTTTCATGGCCTCCAGCCCTGGTTTATACATAATTTTCACAGTTTTCCCACAGCGCAGTGCTGACCCTGGTGATCAGCCCTGGGGGTTGATCCAGGCTGGCATTGGCTCCATCGGACGAGGGGGAAAGTTCTGGGAGCTTCTCACAGAAGCCACCCCTGTAGCCCCCCAATACCAAACCCTCACCAGCCAAACCCCAAACAATCTGCAGTAGCTGCTTTGGAGAGCTGAGGTTGGAGCAGCACTGACTGACCCAGGTTCCCGGTATTGCCTCGGCTTTATTTTAATCTGTACTTAATGAACTGTTAATTGCTTATGCAAATCAAAGCAGTGGAGACACTTAAAGTTTATTTATAATGCCTGAAAACATTATGAAATCAATCATTCCAGCTTTTACAGCTCCCACTATTCAACTGTTATTTAGATCTCTAACTTTTTACGTTATATTGCTATAACAGTTTATGTAAGAAGACAAATATGTTTTGGTTTTATTTTTTATATCAGCTTGCTGATTGCTAAAACATCTATGACAGTTGACATGGAAATCAGAGAGGTTTTGATTAGGCTTTTCTGATATGTAAATGTTTGTAAATGAGTTTTATATATATATTTTAAAAAATTTTGAAAGTTCTATTTAAGGAACAGGAAATAGTATCCTATAGCAATTAAAGAAAGAACCTGAGCAGAATGTTTTGAGTAACATGTCTTTAAAGGAACTCTAAGAGTAAACATTGACTGCTCTGTGCAGAAAGTTAGTGGAGAGACCCTGTAGTATTCACTGAGTATTTACACAGGGTTCTTACACAGTCTGCCTTTGCTACAATACTTCATAATTGCTGAGAGCTAGGCAGGAACCATGGCCAGACAGTAGAAAACTCAATAAAATTAGATTATCATCATGAACTTACAAGTGATTTCCTGTATCAGGTCCTTACACAGCAACATTGAGGCTTGCTCTTTGGAGCACTGATAGAGGGGAAGGATGTCAAGTTTTGTGCCTTCTGACTTTGAGATGTCCTGGGTGATGCCAGAAGGCAACATAGGGATAAACAGGATCACCATATCCCTTGAGTTTTTTTTCTGTAAAGTACATCAGTAATTTTTTACCTGGTGCCCATAAGAAAGCACTGCTGGGGTTGTAGGGAGCTTGAGATGCTGCAGGTCCCACTGCAGCAATGGGGCTTTGAGCAGCCCCACCTGGGCAGGTATGATCAGGCACTTCATGGCTGTGGGATTTTTCAGTAAGGAAGAAGCTCAGCTGATCATAAATCCAGCATCTGTCCTCTGTAGAAAAGACATAATTTGGCCTCACTGGTTCAAACCACGCATTTGTCTCCTTGGGCATAGAGAGCTCTGGCAGTGGTTTTCTGCAGGTACATCCCTCTTGAGCTTTTAAGCTGAACTTAATTTATACGGACAGCCTTGCTTTTTCCAAGAGGTGAGATGATGGTTAAACTCCACAGGAGTTGTCCTGCAAAGAAGAAGAGTTAAAAAGAAGAGTTAAAATTGCTATTTTGAACTGGATGCTAAGTCTTTCCTAGTCTCAGTGTTCTAAGCCCATTAAGCTTTCCAAGGGGTTTCAAGAGTGTGAACACCAGAGTGAAGAGAGGAATAGTTCAGTATTGGGGTCCTTGTTACCTTTCAGTTTTGGCCTCAAAAAGCCAACCTGATGTTTTCAAATAGCAAGTTTGCTCTTGTGGAGCATCTGCCATCTTCTGCAAATTCCACAGCTCTGGATGAAAGGACAACCAAAAAGCCAGGGTGGAGGAATTGGATCCAAACTTCTCCTGAAATGGGGAGGTGTGTCAGGAGGTTCCCTATGGAGCCTTGGATCTCCCATTTGTATTGTGCCCTGCTGGCATTTCTGTTCAGTCTGATGGAGCTCAAGGCTCTGTTAATTTACCAGTTTTATCTTTGGAAGTAAATTAACATCTATTTTAGCAGTATCGTGGTAAATCTGTAACACTTATTTGGAAAAAGAGCTCAAAAGATTACCAGGGTGTCCAGCTGTGATATTACCTGCCTTGTAAAATGCCGTAGGTGACTTTGAACATGTAAAGCAAATTGAGTATTACATTAACTTCCTTCTGATTTGCTAAAATTATTAATTCATTATTGCCAACTATCAAATAGAGTAGGGTTATTATTTTTTTAAGTATAAATGAATAACTATTTGTGATACACATGGCAAAGTACTTCCTGCAAATCAATAAAACCTGTTTTGATTATATCTGTAGTGGAGGTTGGCATGTCTTTTTTTGGTTGGAGTTTTTTTGGTGTTTTCTTTATAACACAAGATTATAGTAGCCTGCATTCACGTTCAGCCTAAATAGGCAGAAGAATGAGTACTGCATTGCAATGTGATTTTGTAATGGAATGGTTTTACCTTCGAGATGGACAAGGTTTTTTCAATCCCTTTGCTTCACTGCATGGCAGATTTGTGTTACATGTTGCTTGCTGAGGAAGGACCATGTTCACATCCAGAGCTGGTCAGTGGTGGAACTGGAAACATGGTCCCTGTTTCCAAAACATTTTAGTGTAAAACATCACTTACAATTTTGGCAATCTAATTCTCCCTCTTTCCAAATAGGTAATTTTAGTGATTTATCTGTTCTATATATAGAATATAAGTGTATATATATAACACTAATGTCAATGTTGGAAGGTGCTCTAGTTGGTTCCTCTGCATGCAGATATCCTTTGGAAGGCACTTGCTGATTCAATTTACACTATTTTAAAGGATGCCATTGCTGGGAGAGCATTCAAGCGGTGTCAGTAGTTTTGTTCCTGCCACTGCAGTTCTGGCTTCTGACTCTTCCCAGAAGTCTGTGCTCCTGGGGGCTGTGGGAAGAACTGCAGGACTTGTTCTTGGAGGGCATTGCAATTGCAGTGATTTAAGAGGATGCTGACTCAAAGCTCATATTAGCAAAGCTGGAGTGGATGACACAAAACTGTATTTAAATATTTTCAGCTCTCATGTTCAGGTTGGAACATTTAATTTCTCTGGTGGAGACGTGGCCTTATTGATTATTCATTATTCCTTAACCTTGACACATTAGAGCAGGGAGTAGAAAGAAAAGGTGGGAATGGACAGAAGCAACTATTATGCACCACAGTGTAAAGATGGTTTTGGAATGGAGCCTTCCCAGTCAGAGGGGCTCACACCAGAAACCCGAACTCTTGCACTAACAGTGAGGTAGAAAAGGAATGAAACATTCACCCAACAGGTTGAGGAAATACATTTATCTGTTGGGGCAGAACCCTAAACTGTTTTAACCCCAGGATTAATACAGAAATATATTTTCCAGTTCAGGTTCCCTGCTTATCAGGCTTGGGTAATGCACGTTTCCAGGGCAAGGTGTAGTCGCTGCTGTGGTCATCTACCTGCCCCTGCTCTGCTGCCCATGCTCTGCTAGTGATGCTTCCAACACAATGAGATCACTGTGGAAATTCCATTGCCTCTTCCATTAATCAGGAGCAGTTTGAAATCGTAAGAGCCCTGTAACATTTTTGTTAATCAATAACTAACCGAGCTATTAATTTCCTACTAGTATATTGTTCTTTAGTGTGCAGAGAGTGAAAACTTGTCGATTACCTGTACTGATCCCACCCAGTGCCCATGAGGATCAGTGCAGAGATTTCCCAAAACTTCAGGGAGTGTCTAGGGGTGCTCTGAGATGCCCTGTTGGAGGTGGTAAGAAAAGCAGGAACTCTAAAGCCCCTCTCATCACTGCCATTTTATCATTTCAAGGTTTTAAAAGCAGAGCTAACCAAAATTAATACTGACAGCCTTGGGTTGTGTAATTCTTAGGCTTTTTTGAAGATATGTTCTGACTTTATTTTCTTTAAAAGGTACTTAGTGCTAAATTTGATTCAAAACTGCCTTTTCAACTAGGGAAAAAAAAATGTGGCAACAAGAAAGCCAGAGAGGGTCTTTTTACAAGGGCACAGAGTGACAGAACAAGCAAGTATGGCTTCAAACTGACAGAGGGCAGGGTTAGATTAGAAATTGGGAAGAAAATCTCCCCTGTGAGGGTGGTGTGGCCCTGGCACAGCTTGCCCAGAGAGGTTGTGGCTGCCCCATCCCTGGAAGTTTTCAAGGCCAGGTTGAGTGGGGCTTGGAGCAACCTGGGAATTTACATTCTTCTTCTGCCCACATTTTTGTTCTCCTCCCAGTTCAGTGTGACACTTTTTATGTACCCACCTTTAACATCTGCAACTGCCCAGGGGAGTCTGGCAGAGACCTCTGCTGGAGCCCTCACCGCGTGTCCTGCAGCAGGGTGTCAGCTGGAAAATTGAACAGCTACAAAATTCTGCACTACCAGGGCTCTGATAATGAGTTTAACAAATAATTAGCTGCAGTACCTCTTTGTTTCATTAAAGTACAATAGTTGATGAACTTGCTATGCCACAATTAAGAGCTCATTAGCAAACAGAATTCAAGGGTAACAAATACCTTAAGGGGATGTTTTTAGGAGCATTTAATGAAATCCTGAAATCAGAGCAAGAACTGTGAGGAAATGTAAATTTTCTTCCCCAAGTTGCTACACACCTCCTGCAGGACCAGGGACAAGGAAGGGTCTGTAAGTCAGGACTGAAGCTCACTTTATTTGCCAGGGTTTGCATTCACTTACAAATTTTAGACCTTTCCATGGCATGTATCCCTATTTTATTTTTGCCCAGATAGCAAAATCCATATAGTTTTCCTATTTTGTTTTTAGTTTGAAGGTTTTAGAATAACGGACACATTCCTTTTGTTATGGTAAGATGAAATAGGTGGAGTTTTTTTGTTGTGGGTTTTTTTGTTTGTTTGTTTGTTTTGTTTTGTTTATACTTGTCAGTCTCATTGAGGAAATAGTAATCCTAACAAAGTTGGCAAAATATTCCTGGGCTGCTCACAAAACAACAGGAGATACATTCCATGACTCCATGTACTCCACCAAACAGTGTTTCTAGGGATTTTTTGGTATCATTTCTATGCTTATTTGAAGATGTCATTTTCTGTGGTTAACTCACCTTGTCTCCAGAAATCCATCCCTCATTCTCTCCTTAATGGATAAAGCAATAGGACAAAGAGAGCTGGTTTTACCCTTGTCCTGAGAAATACCTTTTAGAAAATGATAATGGGCTTCTAACAAATGAAAAAGCTGCTTATCATTGGGGAGAATTAATCTTTGCCTTGATTGAGAATACCTATGCCAAATTACAAGCTACGATATCCATCTGCTTGCTGTTATCCAGCAATATAGATTTATTGTGACATTTTGGAGAAGGAGTAAGAAAACATATGAACAACTGCTGTGGTTCATTAGCCCTTTATTGGTGAAACATGGTGCTCAGTGATGTTAGAGGTGCATGAAAAGACAGTCCTTTGGCTGAAATCAGTACGATCGTTGCATTTACAAGGCTGTGTAGAGCATTCCCAAGGACAAGCTCACAAATTAGCTGCTGCTTTATGTTACTTGACTGTGAGGTCGTTCTTTCAGTTGAAACTGGGGTTATTCAGTCAGTAGCTCCAGGAGATAGGAGAAAATGTTGGGGTATATCCAGAGCCCCTGCTCAGGAGACCAGACTCACTCATCCCAGTGTCAGATGGATAAAACAACCTCATCTTTCCCACAGCTCCTTTGCTACCAGAGCTGGAGAGGACAGCTGGCATCTCCTGCTCCTTCAGAGCCAACTGGCACACCCAGGGCAGCAAAGGAAGCACCACTGGGACAGTGTCTCCCCTCATATTTCTAATTTAATCTCTTACTCTGGCTGTCACCATCAGAAGCCCTTCACTTGTGGCAGGTGTCTAGGAAGGAAAATCCATCTGTGTTGTCACTTTCCTTTCTCACAAGTATTTATTTTTAATCCACACTAGGGGGCTGTTCCATGGGTACAAGCACATAGACTGTTGATTTATTACCAGTTAAGGGTCTCAGAGTCAGGATGTTAAAACCTTCTAAGCCAACTCCCTTTTCATATGGGAGAACCTTTGGAAATGCACTTTAGGTTTATGACACTGGCTTGGCTTAATTTAATTTATGGTTCACTTAACCGATTATTCAAAATACCAGATGTGACAGACAGTAGATTCAGCTGAAATATTATCTCACAGGCATGTTCAGCACATAGAATCTACTCTCCATATGTGTAGGTACGGAATGTCCCCCATCTACATCCAAGAGCAATCCATTTGGTTTTGAAAGGATAGTGAGGTTGAGTGGGAGACAAGGTCCCTTATTTCTCCTGTACCCTTTGTAGCAGCTGATGTGAGAGTCTAACCAAGGCTCTGTTGCGTGAGAGAAAACGTGAACCTCTAAAAAGGCCAGAGGCAAAGGATTTGTCATGTGTAAAACATTTGTTGCTAAGTATTTGGTGATGTTAGGCTAAGTAATTCTTAGCAACTGTAATATGTACAGTTAAGGCAGACAATAAAACAGTGGCAGAAACGTGGAACATCCCACGCTTTTAAGAGTGTGTGTCTTCTGATGGCTGGGATGGTGTTTATAAAGTGAGGGGTTGGACACAACAGTGTTGGTTAAAAACGTGTAGGTCACAAATACTTGCTGACTTTATCATAGAATCCTAGAATGGTTTGGGTTGGAAGGGTCCTTAAATCTCATCTCGTTGCAGCCCCCTGCCATGGGCAGGGACACCTTCCATTATACCAGGTTGTTCCAAGCCCTGTCCAACTTGACCTTGAACACTTGCAGGGACGAGGCAGCCACAGTTTCTCCGGGCAACTTGTGCCAGGGCCTCACCACCCTCACAGGGAAGAATTTCTTCCAAATCTCTAATCTAAACCTGTCTTCTGTCCATTTAATGCCATTCCCCCTTGTCCTATCACTCTAGGCCTTGTCCAAAGCCTCTCTTTAGCTCTCTTGGAGCCCCTTTAGGTACTGGATAGGGCTCTAAGGTCTCTTGAAGGCTTCTCTTTTCCAGGCTGAACAACCCCAGCTCTCTCAGCCTGTCTCCATAGCAAAAGTGCTTCTATGGTCATTGGTCACTCAAACCTTGAGCTGGGGTAACGTGCAGGTTCTCTGAGAGCTGGTCCTTGGAGGTGACATTGGCCATCAGGTTATGAACAGAAGAGTCATAGCAGTCTGTTGAGGCCTCCCTCCTTTTCTCTCTTCACTGCATTTATCCTGTGGAACGGGGTGATAAGTTTAGTCAAAACAAGAGCAATAGAGACATGATTAACTCTAGGAGTACCTGTAGTTCAGCAGGAAAGAAACTGTGCTTCCTTTGGAGAACATCAGATGGCCTTTATCAATGCTTTTGAAGTTTATGGTCTGAGGTTCCCTCAGGCTGGGGCAGGACCTATTTAGGGCACTCATATAGACCTTAACTATTAAAGAAAGATTAAAAATTAAACTTTCAATAATGCAAGAACCCGAACTTTGAACTCCCATGTGTCAGTGGAATGTTAATCTGATCTCAGCAGTACCCGATAAAGTCAATCTGTCTTCCTCTCCTAGTTAATTTTTAATCGTTTCTATGGATAGAAGGGCTCTGGATGAGACTGAGAGGAGACTGCCTTATCACAGCCCTGCATCCCAGTATGGAATGGGGAACAACATGAACTAAACTTCTCTCAGTATTTATATTCTATATTACACCCCTGTGTTTGTTTATGCAAGACTTGGTATGTAGGCGTGTTCTCTCACCTGGCACTCAAGGGTAATAGTACACAAAAAAATCTGCTTGTGTGCACATGTTCACAGGATACTGTCAAGCTGTTAATGGGAACAGTATTTCTTAGGTCTACGGCAAATGTTTTTAGCAGTGCTAACCAGGAAAGAGGATTGATACATTCAAAAACAAAACCATTTTTGAGCACCAGTTCTGGGGTGATTCAGTGATATATCCTGGGGTGCTTCTCTCTAAATTCATAGAAATATTTAAAATTAACTTTTAAAGGATTATTTTTAAGATAATATTTTGATTTCACTTGTAGTAAATTTTGTGATATTTCTGTTGTTCTGCATCAACACTACAAAGCATGTGAGGGTGTTAAGATTGATGGCCTGTGTCAGCACAGCATAGAACGTGCTGAATTTTGCCATTGTTTTAAGGGGAGGGAACTCAGAAATTTTAGAGCTCATCTCATTACATGGACAGCCCCAAATTACAGTGTTGAGATAACAGCAAGCCCAGGCTCAAGCTCTTGGTGAACCAGGGCCACCTTAGCCAAAACCTGTCTTAGACCTTCCTTGCTGTGCCACCCTCCCACTGGTGGGAGGGAACAGGGTAGATTGGATATTAGGAAAAAATTCTTTGCTGTGAGGGTGGAGAAGCCCTGACACAGGTTTCCCAGAGAAGCTGTAGCTGCCCCATCCCTGGAAGTGTTCAGAGCCAGGTTGGATAAAGCCTTGAGCAACCCAGTCTAGTGGAAGTTGTCCTTGCCCACAGCAGGGGGGTTGGAATGAGATGAGGTTTAAGGTCCCTTCCAACCCAGGCCATTCTATGATTCTGTGATTTGTGTGCCTAACCAGTGATGAAGTCCAAGCTGTCAGGCAGCTGAAGGGCTTTCAAAACCTAACCCCAGTTAATTATTGGTTTGTAGAAAAATGCTGGATCAGCAAGAAAACATATAAAAGATGAAACAAGATGCTGCAGATGCAATACAGGGAATGGATCACTAGATTAATTCACTTCTATCGCTAGATTAGCCCAACATGTGCATAACTTATTTATGCAACTGTAACGTGGAATAACATTGAATTGCCATATTTTTTCCCCAAGATAGGGTGCACAGAACAATTCTGTTTGCCTGGTCTCAGATCCAACCCCACCATGCCTGTCTGTCCAGTGCCCTTTAGGGGAGCTATTTCTGTCTGGCAGTTTTGGAGGTGACAGCTCTGTGGAAATAATTAGCAGAAATGCAAATCAACATAAGTACATTTTTTAATACTTCATGCCTGGAGCTGTGCTAAACTTAGCAGCACTGAATAAACAGCATCACTGTTCCCCTCCTTGAAAGGGCAAAGAGCCTCCCGGTATTTGGGATGTCTCTGGTACATTTGCTATCTCAGTGTAGCCAACCTTGAACATTTAATAATGTGAGCAGGCCCTCAAAAATTAGTGAGATTAATAAATGTTGAGTGTTTTCATTTCTGAGCCTTGAAGGTGTACTTAGCTAACGTGTTTAAGCTTTTCTTTGCAACTGAAAGGCTGGGAAATTACTCCTGGTTAATGACAGTGAGATTCTCATGTAATCACCTTATTTCAGGAGAAAGACTTTTAAATAAACTCCAAGAGACTCATGATAAAATAGCAAGAACTGGCAATGCTGAAATATGAGCCTCTATCATTAAACCATTCACTCTTAATTAGTTTTTATTTGCAATATTGACAGCTAATCTTCTCTCTCTGTTATACATGTGAGACTTCCAATGATTGGCACTGTACAGTATATAAGTAACTGAGGACATAATTTGGTCATCTCCACATAAGATTTCCAACCCACACAGGACTTTTTAATAAAATTAAGGTGTATAAGACGTGGCCAAAAGTCAGTAATTCCAGACCCAACCTTGATTTCCCCTGATTTAGAGAAAATGAGAGACTTACAGGAGAAGTGGCTGGATATAGCCCGGTGGCCTGGCTCAAAAAAAGTGGTGGATGGTGGAATAATTGTATCTATCTTTCAACACCATCCAATTTTTTGAAAAATAAATAAATAAACAGGCAAATAAATAAATAAATTTTTGTTTCAACAAGGTGACATTTGCTGATGTTCCCTAATTTAGGAGAGACTGATTTATGCATGTTTAATCTTCACTAATGATGACTCCAGGGCAAGAAATGAAAATAAGTTCTGTTAATAATACGTGTATATATTATTAACACCTTTACTGATGGAGATGGGTCTTTTCCTGGTAGACAAATGTAGAAGCGATTTGTGGAAGATCTGAATGACTCAGGGCTGTCAGAACCTCTCTCTCTAATTTACTGAAATATGGAGAGAAGGAATATTTGGACAGTAAAAATTCTCAGCTGATCAACTGTCATGCAAAATTTGTATGAAACCTACAAGTAAATACAATAAGCAGCCTTATGTCTTGGGGTGCTCTATAACAATGAAATGATGTGATACTATTATACTCTGATTATGGCTGGCTTCTCCTTTTGCCATACAAATATTGAGAAGGGCAATCCCTGAATTCAGTCTACATGCTGACAGACAAAACTTATTGCGAATATTAATGTGCTTGGTCTAATCATCCTACTATTTTTTTTGTGTAATTTACTCGATCAGGGAGTTGGAATTCCCTCCTAGCTGTTACAGATTCAAGCATTTATGCAAAATCCTCCAGTCTGGAGATTTACAGTGGATTATCTACAAATATTTGAATACATTAGTGCAGTCCTTTAAATGCATTCCCTTTATTTACATACAGAACAAATAACAAGCAACTTGAATGACAGCACTGTAATTCCATCAAGGAGCTCATGTCCTGAGAAACCACAGGAATAAAGCATAAAGAAATCCATGCGTTTGGTGGAGCTCTGCCTGGAGTTACAGACTCACAACCTGGATTTCATTATTGGTTTTGTATTTAAAAAAAATAACTCTACAATTTTATAAATTGTGGAGCTGATGTTGTGTTTGGAAAAGGGAAGAACTGGAGAAGAGTGGGGATGGCACACTCTCCTCTCACCCACTTCTACCACAGGAAAAAACCCAGGTATTTCCCATTTCCATCACTGTAGTAGCCCATCAGAGAGAGAACACTGAATTCAGGTTGTTGATGGGGCAAGGGAAAGTTTGCTGAGATCAATGGGGGGAGTTTGAAGAGCTATTTTCCGTCTGATCTATCTGGTCTAAGGATAGGTTATCTTGTATCTGTTGCTATTTTGGAAGTTTATACTCTTTGCATTGACTGACACGGCTTCTGTTCTTGTGCTCAGTCACAGATTACCGCTCAGTCGGTGGGGGGTTGTTGTGGGAAGACCAGCCTGGGCTTGGTTTCTGTTCCAAATCTTCTTCCTGGAAGGGAGGGAGAATAAAATCAAACCCAAAGACTTGTCGGCTTTCCTCTGTAGTAAGAGAGATGGGTTCCTGCTGATCCCAGAGGTAAAGCCCTAATAGTTTCCATGGAATAGTCAATTATCTGTTTCATTGCACAAGCCAATATCTTTTCTCAAAAAGATGTATTAGAGTGTTTAGCCATTCAAGTGATCCATCTGGCTGAGCATTTGGAGATGCTCTTTAACTTGATTTATCAGGGCCAGAAGTGGTGTCCTTGATAGCTCTGGGCCTGTGTGGGACTGTCCGTACACCTGATTCGTAGGGACAGAGCTGGTGACCTTCAGCTCCTGGCAGGAGCAGGGCCTGTGCCATCACACCTCTCAATCAGAACAGCCTTATTGCACAGTAGCGTGGGATTTAAAATTTGGTGTTGCAGATGAGGGCTGAGGGGCCACCAGGTGCTTCCAAGGAAAATGCAAGAAAGCCCCAAGGCATCAGATCCCTGATAAGACACCATCTTTTTTTGCAGCAGAATCTGCACCTAAATCCTAATGGAGTCTGGCTAAACCCCTGCGGCATGAGATTGTGTATCGCCTCTAAATCTCCTCTACTTATAAAATACACATTACAGCTCCAATATTCACATTATCCCATTTCCATCAGGTATCACCTCTAGCACAGTGAAGATGTGGCACAATTCAGTCCCTGGGGAAGTCACTTTCCTTGTGTTCTCATCCTGTTGCGGCGGGTTCTGCGCTGATCCGGCTGCATGGTGCCCCTGGGAGAGGGTGGCTAAGCTCCAGTGTAAACCAAGGAATTGGGATTGCAGCATATCTGGGTCAGGCATCATCAGCAATTGCTGGCAGGCATGTGGTGAGATGCAGCCCCAGAGCCTTGGAGTGCAAAGGGGGAGGGAAACACCCCAGGAAGGCGCTGGATCTGTGGCAGTGACCACAGGGATGCTCAGGGCTGAGGTAGGACCCAGCTGACTACCAGGCACTGGGAATGGCTGTGACACAGGACCAGCTAGAAGGGGACAATATCTCATATTTACATCCTCAAAGTGAATTTCAAGGCAAAAGCATTTACTGTAACACAAGTAAATGAAATCAACGGTCTAATATTTAAATCTCAAGATCTAAAAACTTCAGGCAAAATTCTATGTATTTTTCTTCATGCCTATCATACAGCTTTACAGGATAAATTCTTTAAAGGTAAATTACTAAATTAAATTAAACTTTAGTTCCCACTTACTGGTGTTTAAAACTGAAAATTGCCACTTAGCAACGATTTATTCTTCTCCTCTCCCCTTTTTTTAAAGTGAGGATTGCAACAAAGTTTAAGTATGAATGCATTTCTTAGTGAGTGGAGTTATATATTTAATATAATCCAAAACAGATTGTCTACTCAAACACTGTTCATTAAATGAACTGTCTGCAAGTGTGATTTACAGTGCAACGTGGTCATGGGAATGTCTGTGTGTATTTAATAACTGCACAGTAATAGCTTATTGGCAGGAGTGGTAATTCGATTTTGGAGTTTTATCTTATTTTTGAGTTTCTGGACCGTGAAATTCTGCTGTCTGACACACTTTTCCATTGCTTAATCTCCTGAGATTTGTGTAAAGAACAACAACTTTCCTCCTTACTAAAGAGCCAGTGCCCTGCTGTATATTTTTTATTGCCACTCCCCAGTGCAGCTACTCACAGACCCCCATGTCACATTTATGGGCTTGGTACTGCAATACCAAATACAGTAATAGACCAAAATATTGACATTTAATGATCTACATGTCCAGTCTTAGAGAAGATAAAATCTTCCAGTATTACTCAGTGCAAAAATTTTCAAGGATCATTTTCTACATAATCTGTTGTGTTCTGTATTTAACTTTTTGAGCTTTTCTATTGATTCAAAGTCAAAACTCTCTTATTTAATGTACTTAAGGAACTAAACCAGTAATTCTTATTTCACACAGAGACTTGTAAGTTTGCTCTCCTCCTTATGGCTTGCAATTTTGGCAGGTTAGCACCTGAATAAGCCCAAATTATACTGCGTTTGTGACTTCTGAAGGCCTTAAGAAACCGTGTTAGAGCCAAGTGTTGACGTTTTTCCTTTGGAGCAACATCCAGCATCTGCACATGGCAGCTGCACTTCCCAGAGGGGTTACTGGTCTGGAGAGAGGCTTTTTAAAGGGTCGTCTGATGGGGAATTATTATTAATTTGCCTTTTTTTTAATGATCTGCCTTTGCCATAGCTGTGGAAGGTGATGTCTCACAGCAAGTTCAGCTTCCGCCTTCCCATCCTTTTTTTCCTGTCTCGTGATAAAGGCACTGCATGACTGCACAAAATATTTTGAGCACCCATAATCAAATATAATTCCACCATCTGACTCAGTCAACAGCGTAAAGGGTTCCTAAAGAGTTCCAGAGGCCCAAATAATAGCAAACCCACTCCCTGACATGACAACACAGGCGTCAGCTGTCATTGCCTCATGTCAGTAATGTGGGCTCTTTAATTCACTTGTCATTATTGTAGTGTCTTTCTGCCCAGTGGAATACTATTGTCCCCATAAATACACATTTGAATCAGCTAATTATTCATCCAGGATTAGAACTGAAATCCTTGCTTTAAGACTAGCTTTACCCCTGAAATCATAATGTTTAAGATTTTAATTATTTTAAATCATATATAAGTTGTGTCCTTTAAGTATTGGTTAGGAAAAACAAATATGGTTGGGCAGAGTGCAGATCTGATGCAAAATTATTTTTCTATTTTTTTCTTCAAAAAAGTAGATAGTTCCTGAATATGTAACCAGCCTGATAGTCCAGAGGGATGGTCACAAAGGAGCTTCTAACAGGAAAGTAAGAAAAAACTTAATCTCCTGGAAAAAGGTTGCTTTGAAAATCTTTTAACTAACCAAAATACCTCTCCCATTTGAAAACCAAAAATGTTAATTGGAAGAGACAAGGTGTTTTTCAGAGCCAATTAACTCATAGCCATCACTTAAATGTACCATTTTCTGTCTTTTTCTTTCCTTTCTTTCTTCCCCTCCAAAGGAGCTTCATTAGCACTTGTCTGTGGTTTAAGAGACATTAATATTCACCTTCCATTCTCTTGACAAAATGTCTGGCTATAATGTGAAGAACCATATGCCTTTAATACAAACCCCCATAACACACAGATTGCTTCCTATATACACTATTCTTTTGATAACTGGAAAATTAGCAAAAAAGTGGAAAAAAAGAAGAAAATATATGGCTGGTGAGGAGACAAAGCAAGCTTTGTGCAAGAAGTGCAGGAGGCATTGGCGGCTTGGGTGAAATTTGGTGACTTGCTGTAATTGTTCAAGGATTTTAAGGATTTCGTTCAATTGTTTTGGTGAAATTTTTTTAAGTTAAAAGAGCTGGTGATGAGAGTCTGAAGGGTTGGTGAGTCTTAAGCTGCTCTTTGTGCTTGTGGAGTTTTATCAGTCTTTGCCTCTTTCCTTTATGGGGGTGTATGTTGTATCTTCTCTGTACACAATAATAGTAGCTAGCAGGCTAGATAACTATTTGATGCCTATAAGTGTGTTATCTGTATGCTCAGAAGTTTTCTATCAGGTAAGTGAATGGAAACTGCAGAAGCTTTGTAAAATTGATGCTGGGTTAGGGGAAGGAGGAACCTGGCTGCATTTCCACTGCCTACCCTGTTACCACACACTGACTTGTCTTTGAAAAGTTCTTCTCCTGTTAACCCTGGCTTTTACTCTTTTAATTGATACAGCATAGGGTTCGAAAGCATCCATTATGGCATGACCCAGACACTGGTCAGAATCCCCTTGAGCCACCACAGCAGCGGTGAGCCCCAATTTGCAGAGCCTGCAACCTGCAAAGCACATTGTTGTGTGTGTACCTTCTGCCATCAAACCAGAATGCTTCTGTTTACCAGCTCCTGACAGTACGAAGCACAGAAGTGTTTCAGAGTTAAAAACGGGAAGTAAGAGTGAAAATTCCAAAATCTGGTTTCCTGAGTGCCGGAAGAACTGCGGCCTTGCTTTGCCTTTTTAGGCTGTGGCTAGTACAGACATGGCATAGCAGAGGATATCAATATGCAGGAACTTCAAACACATGGAGCAAAAAACATGGTCACAAAAACTAACCCTCCTGGTACCACTTTCTCTTTTCCCTTCCTCTTCTTTTCCCCTCCCTTTCCTTTTCCCTTCCTCTCCTCCTTTCCCCCTCTTTTCAAAGCCATCTGCATCAGAACACATCTGGTAAAAGCAGCAGCAGCTGCTCTTTGGGCTTGGAGAGGACCAGCTGCCCACAGAGAAAGGTGTGCTGTGGAGGGGACTAGGTGAGACTGAGAATTCCACTCTGTCTGTCCAAAACTAATTTTGGCATCCAAGGAGGAGGAGAAAGCCATCTGCACAAGGCTTAATCATACTAGTGTATGATCAGCCAACTTGGCTCTTTTATCCTGCCTTTGCACTCACTCTTTGTGTCTTCCCAATGTATCATCCAGTCCTTCAGAAATTGCTGAAATGATTCCTTTGATCCTCATCTTTGGTCTTTGTCTTGACTTTACTGACACTGCTGCAAAGCCTGGATCTGCTTCTGTGTCCATGGAGCATAGTGGGTACCCAGTCCCAGCTAATATTTGATAATTGTCAGAGAGCACCTCTGAATCCCTCCAGCAGTCATCCATCCTGCTGTTCTTCCCTATTGATCATGCTCTTCTTCTGGGATTCATGCTTTTTATTCCTTGGTTTGCTTTTTAACTGATTACAGAATAAAAGAAACAAACAAACCCACTGAAAAAGCAAAACAGAGCAAAATAAACACAAACCTGCCTTTTTTTTTGCTCATGTGCTGTTGATAAATATGCTCTCTGCTCATGCCTGAAAGGCCGTTGTACATCCTTAGGCTGTCGTGCCATGCCATAACAACCCCCAAATCATTCCTCCCCACTTCTCCAGATCTCATCTGTTTAGGTCTCTCAAATGTTCTTATCTTAATGGAATTTTTCCTTACAATCCAGGAGTTGTACCAGGGGGCTGTTCTGTATCCCGGGCAGTGCTTCAGTATGCATATTCCAGCACTGCGTTGTCATATGTTACTATAAATAGCTCTCACAAAGAGTCCATATTTCTGCAGAGATTTGCCTGTCAGCTCTTAACAATGGGAGTCGTTCACAATGGGAAAATAGAATACCAGCTCCATCAACCTTTGACAGACTAATAGGGGTTATTTGACTTTCAATTTTTCATTATCGGGTTTGGCAGCCACAGTCGTCATGTTGAAAAATACAAACTGATCCGTACTCCAACAGGAGGAAACGCCTCCGGTACTCCTTCAGCGGGCACACGAGTGCTGTGGCATGTGCCCACTGATAATACAGCATGTAAAACCAGCTTGTCATGTACCAGAAGTTCAGAGATCTTGGCACTGGCCTTTTCCTCCCTGTTTTTATAGTTGGAGCAGAGTGGAATGGTTTTCCTTCAACCGGAGAAAGTTGGGGCTGTTCAGCCTGGAGAAGGCTCTAGGGAGACCTCATAGCAACCTTCCAGTATCTCAAGGTGCTACAGGGCAGCCAGAGAAGGACTATTCATCGGGAACTGTAGTGGTATGATAAGGAGTAATGGGTTCAAACTGAAAGAGGGGAAATTTAGGTTAGATATATGGGTATGTGACATATAGACATATAGATATGTGAGGGTGGTGAGGCCCTGGCAGAGGTTACCCAGAAAATTTGGGAGTGTCCTATCCCTGGAAGTGTTCAAGGCCAGGTTGGACAGGGCTTGGAGCAACCTGGTCTAGTGGAAGGTGTCCCTGCCCATGGCAGGGGGGTGGAACAAGATGAGCTTTAAGGACCCTTCCAACCCAAACCATTCTTGATTCTGTTGCTGAAAAAACCCTCAGCAGAGTCTGCCAAAAGGGTGCTACCTCTGCCTTGAGGGCTCTAAGCCACCCATTCAGCTCCTCTGTGTGTCCCTTGCCTTCACATTGTCATGGTGTGCTGTGTGCTTTTGTAGAAATTGCTCATTTTGGGAAGTAACATTGTTACGAGGCAGCTGTTCTGGCCTGTGCAAAAGGTGAACCACTCGATAAACATTCCAAATTTAGCTCAGATTTGCCACTGGCAAAAAATTCCACATGAGAGTTGGAAAGGCAAAGGCTGTTACTTTGTGATGTGAAAAGGCATCTATTTACACCAGGAAAATCTGGCAGCAATAAAGGACAATGATCTACTTGAGGTCGCTGCTTTTACCCACAAAGTAATTAGTCAAGACCAGCTTTATAGGCACTTTGCAGGACCCAAACTGGCTATTTAGAAGTGGAACTAAAACATTAACCTTTTTCCTGGGGAAGATGTAGGCTGCATGTCACACATCTCAGTGAGGTCCCCTGTGTGCACAGGTCAGAGCCAGAGGTGCCCAGGCCCTGTCAAACAGTTGGCTGTCAAAGCTACATCAGAATTTGGACATGGAAATATCTGATAAATAAGAGTTATCTTGCAGATTTCAATCATGCAGATGACAGGGGTTAATCTGGAATCAAACAACAGACATAGTTGTCCCTAGAGAAGACATGAAGCATGATGTGCAACTGGAAAGCTGCCTGCAAGGGCTCTCCAACCTCCTGCTCAGTATCCACTGCCACACAAGACAGCATCTTAGGGAAAAAAAACATAAAAATGGATTTTCAAGTAGTCAACATTCCTCTAATTATTTCAGAATCAGTACCATCAGTAGATAAATCTTCTAGCATGAACCTCCATGTAATTCAGGAAGAATGGGCTGCCCCAAGGATCTTGATCCATTATCCAAACCCAAATCCTAGTGTCTTTGTATCTAAGGGATGTCCAACACATTTAAATATAAATAACTGGTAAATATAAATATAAATAACTCTTGTATTTCAGAACAGAGTCTAACACTGGCTTACCTTTTTAACTACAAAGGCTTAACCTAAAAAAATTACAAATTTCAGGAAAACCTGCTTTAATGGGAACCACAATTCGACCATCCTCCTCTACATACTTAGCTTAGTCCCAAAGCTTAGAACTGGAAAATTCCTTTGTTTCCTTCTGACTCTGGCACAGCAGCTGCAGGGATTAATTGAACTCATGAAATCTATTGATTTTCTGTAGCTGTTATTAAAAAAAAAAAGCACTTTTGGACCTCGTGAAAGGTATGACTATCACTAAATTGTGTGCAATAAACCAACAAGGCTCCGGTCTGTTGAGAAACCTGGAGTCCCATTAGTCTCCTAATTTTTATATCAGAGCACAGAGACTTTGTTACTGAAACTTCTGAGATAGTCCTGCTGTGACATCAGCATCATTGCAAGGGAGAAACCCACATGATCCCAATATCTCTTCTGTGATTATCTTCAACAGGAGAAATACTGGCTTGTTGGAGAAGCCACTCAGCCTTGCCAAAAGGAGGTTCTCACTTCTGCAACTAAAACCTGTTCAGCGTAAAGGCTTGTGCATTCTGTGTAGTCACATATTTGAGGAATAAATGCAACACTCATGTTCTTTATCTCCATGTAAATTCCCAAGAGTACATTGGGAAAATGAAATTCATTTTAGAAGATCTGAAGTATTCCACTTGAGATAAGACATTGTTTTTTATTGCAGACGTCCCTGCTGGTAGCTCAGTAAAAGCAAAAGCTGCCTTCACCAAATCCTCTCCACTCGGGCCTCACACAGTTTCCAAGAGCTGCGTGTTTACAGCATTGGATAAATTACCTCCACTAATAACAGGAATGAAACCAAATCCCACAGTGTGTGTGGGGCTCATTCTTCCTTGTTGCTTCACTTGGTAGATCTGTGGCACTGCAAATAGATTGGTACACGAGCATTAGTTTTCATTTTTAAGCCCAGTTACATTTATAGAAAAACTAAGTTGTATTTTAAGACCAGACCAAAATTCAAAGACAGCAATGTAATGTTTTTCATCTGAGGTTATCTATCTTAAAATATTTTGTTTATATAATATTGTCATCTGAAGTGGCACATGGTGGTAGTGGCAGCAATCCACATAGTGCTTTAAGGCTTTCTTACTTATTTCAGTGATAAGGTTATGGATTGTGTCATCTCTGCTAAACAGTGTAGTTAAATAAATCTCATTCCCCATTCTCAGTAAACTAAAAATTTATTGAATTCTTTATTAGCAATGTGCATGATGATACATTATAAGAAAATTCCTTTATGCCTTCTGCATTAAGTAGAAGGGATTTTAGAGCATATCTGTTAGATTTGATGTCCCACATCATCATATGCATACCAGTTTTTGTTTTTTTCTGTTTTGGGGGAGTTTCTTGTTAAGTACTTGTTAGATAACTTAGCAGTGAAAGTGCTTTGCAAATGGAAAAGTACAAAATACCTGGTTAGTGGTCACTATGTCATTAATATTTTAAAAGCAAATTCTGCAATGCATGTCCAAGGTAGCAGGAGGAAAGGATTGCACAGCCAATCTATGTGTTGTATGAAAAAACAGGTCTTTGGTTTAAAGTTTTCCAGTTATATCTCCATTGGTTTAGGCCAAAGGATGCTATTTTATTTCCTTTAATTTAAAGTAAATCTTAGGGAAGGCATATATCTTTATAAAGATTAAAGGCATTTCTCTGGTCCTCTAAAGACCTGAGTGCAGGTTTATACTTCCCATTATACAGGGTGAGAAATGTGTGAACATTGCTTATGTTTTAGCATTCCTGACAGAGTTTTGTGTGCATGTGTCCTTCAGAGGAAACATCAGCCTTTCCAGACTGGAGTAATTGGAGTCTGGTTTTAAACATTCTCTCTCCAAGCTGCATTTTCCCCATTTTCCACTGCACTGCTGTCAGTGGTGCCTCTGCAGTCTCAGAAGTTACCCCTTCTCAAGCCTGTCAGGTCATGTCATAGTTGACAAAGGTGACAATGGCTCATAGTTGTCCTGGTTAGGTGGATACCAGAGAGTCAAAGGCTTAATGAGGTGCTCTGGTGTGTAATCATCATCACTGAAGGGCACTTGCTTAGAGAGCATTATTCAGCAGGATATATGGTGTTCTGCACTCTCTGGCTGTAAATAATATTTGCAGTGTTGCGCAATTTGTTGACCAGCTGAACGAGCTCTCAGTGAAAACCTTTAAAAATCATCTTTATTTTAAATAAGAATCTGTGTCTTTCCATATGATACCAGTTAGAGATGCTTTTGAAAACTCTGTGGGCTGAATGTTGGAACTGGTTTATTTTGCTGTAACCAAATCACTGTATGGTGCTTAACTGAGCTTGTCTGAGCTCAGACTTGCAGTCAAGGAGAAGGGGCACTGGGAAAAAGATTTTCTGGAAGGGGAATGTTGTCCAAATGTTGCCATTGATGGGGGAAAATGGATTCTGAGAAGGGCAAGCCCTGCATTGCCACAGGACCCAGGCTGAGGGAAGCTTATCTCAATGGCAGAATTGTCTTTGGATGTCAGCACTCCATGAATTCTGCTCTGGCTCCCTGTATCTTCACTCCTTAGCTGACACCTGTTCCTGTGGTCCTGCATGCCAAAAATATTTTTTAAAGACACAGCTCTTTAATTAAATTTCAGGCTGTTACTGAACTGTGGGGGAATGTCAGCTGTACTGTTGTCCCTGTCCCTTCCTGGCAGCCTGGTCAGATGGTGGCTCCACAAGACTCTGTCCAACTCTCTCTTTGCAGCAGTGATTTGGTTAAAGAAAACACTGAGGCCAGCTCAGGCTTAATTACCATTAAATGAAGGCAGCAATTATAGCTTTAAATTGCATATTCTAAGTGAAAGGAGAGTGGATGTTAAACTTAATGACCTGAAGGAAACACTCGAGGCCAGGGGTGCAAGAACAGGGATTGATCTGGAGACCTGTGGTTTGTAAAGCCTTAAGGGACCAGTGCAATAATCTCATCTGACCACTTGAAGGCCACCCTGAATTAATCCAGCTGAGCTGGGGCATATCTCAGGAAACATCCACTTGTGAAATACAGGTTTACAATATTGAGGAATGCAGCTTAACTCTCAATAAATCATTTCCAGTTGTTATTTACTCTTGCTATTAAAATCCAGCATGTCATTTCAAGTCAGAGCTTGCCTAGCTTAATTCCCAGCTCCTGGATCATATCATAGCTCCATTTATTTCATAAAGAGGCTGCAATTATGGAACTTCAGTGTCCTGTGTAGGTATTAATAAGCTGTGATCAACTTGTGCCCTCTCCTTTCTTCTGATTATCTGAACAGATTGAGTTCCTCACTTTTTGCACTGACCATGTATTTGCTCTTCTTTTAATCATTCTTGTGGCTGTTTGATGCAAAACCTACCAGAGGAAAATCACTGCTGCATTGCTGTTGTGGTTGTACCAATTCACATTAACAGTGTGATATAATCTTTCTATTCCCATGTAGCTTTATTCTGTTATGTTGAGCCAGTGCATTAGACCCTTCATTGCAACAGCAATGCCTGGTCTTGATTTCCCATTTTTTTTCTGTATTTTAGCCCTTTTCTTTCCAAAATAGACTTTTCCAGCCTTTAAAAGTGCTTTAAGTTCTTTGTTCCTAGGATTCAGTTTATCCTATTTCCTAATTAGGATTTAGGACTCATTCAGTAGCTGTACTGTGGAGCACATAATGTTTGCTTGTGTTGATCTTATCAGCTTGCTTTGAATCAATACCTTCTCCACTTCATTATTTACTATTCTCCTAATCTTTGTCAGTCATTTGACATTTTTATCAAATAATGTTTTCGTATTTTCTTCCAGCTTGTTGATAAAAATGTTGTATAGCTGAGGGTCAATTACTCAGGGCCCTCACAGGATCTCATTAGAAACACCTACCACTCTGTGATTCCTCTGTGGAGTGATTGAAACACAGTAAAATCAAATAAATTGATCAGTGAAGTGATATAGGAAACAGTGACAATTAGGGAACTGCCACATTAGACAGTGCTGTGATGGTAGAATTCAATGGCAAACCATATAATCCATTGTTTTCTAAAAAAAATTTTACAAACTCAATAGAGAAAATAACCTCTTATTACAATACAGTTGTTCTGGACTGTGACTTTTTAAGGCAGAATTTTTATATTGGAAGAAGCTTCAGTATTGACAGGACTGTGCTTTTTAAAAGGTTGTGGTTCATTTCAGTTTCTTTTCTTGTTGGTCTTGTTTTTCCCTCGAGGAGCCAAGATAAATTCACCTGTGTAGGCAGAGCTGTACCAGCAATAGGAGGGTTCCCCAAATACCTGGTGAGTTCTGACACAGCTTGTTTTCTACAGTAGTTTGCATTGTTGTTTAATTGTAGTGAGGATGGGGAGTTACCTTGCTAGAAATAGAGGTTTCTGAGCATTACTTTATCCAGCAGCAGGACAGGGGAAGTTCAGCACATGCTGTTGTGTGGTTGTTGAGTTAAGGGTAACACAGAGTATTCTTCCTTCAACTGTTTATGTGGAAACATGAGATTTCCCTTTCATCTTTTGAAGAAACAGGTTTCAAGCAGAGAGCCTTCCTTCCTTCATCCTTGCATGTCCAGCCAATGCAACCATATTCCTTCTTCCGTAGCCTGGCTGTGCTCCCACCCTTGTTCAGGTCCCTTTGGCATTTGGGCTCAGTGGAGGCCCTGCTCAGCCCTTTTCCTCTGCTGTGCCTGCTCCTCTCCTTCATGTCAGGATGGGCTCTTCTCATGCAGGTTCCCTGCTGTAGTACAGGAATCCACATCCCTTGGCAAGTCCTTTTATTGCTCTGTGGATTGAGGCTCAGCTCTGTTACAAAATTCCCCCCAATCAGCCTGGTGGGCTGAATCTCCAGTGGAGAAACCGTGAAAGAGGAATTCTGCCAGTGTAGCTACTAAAATAAACATAAGCACAGCTGATGGGCAGGGTCTTGTCAACCTTATTGCATTTACATCAGAAACTTTGCCTATTTTAGTCATGTAAATTATGGGATGTGATTTTCCACGCTCTGTAATATCAAGCCAAACCCTACCAAGAAAGCTTTGTTGCCTCAAGACTAATGAGGTTGTAAAACTCTATCCATAAAATCAGAATAATAGTATTCCCTTGCATCACAAGATTGCTGTAAGTACATAAGCATATTCTGCACTCACATGGCCTAATGTGTGCAACACAAAACTCCATTTACTTATGTGAAGGACAAGTATCTGTAGTGTAGAAGGTTACAGGTAAAATCCCAAGGTTTTCCACCTACATCTTGCTATGTAAATGGAGAGGAAGACCAGTACAGTTCATTTTATACGGCGAATAATATAACATCAATTATTGCAGAAATCTGTATTTGTCTTTCCGTGCAGTTATCTGCTATGGTTTCTTTTGTGTGTTCTCATTTGTTTAATTAAATTACATTTGGTCTTTTCAGAGTCCTTTCTGTCCCTACTTGTTGTGGACATTTATTAATAGTGTCACTTGGTTGATAGTCTGTTCATTTTAATCTCGTCTGAATTTGATTATCTTTATCTATTTACACTTCAGAGACTTTTCTCTGAATTCAGAAGGACCTGCTCTCTCTTCCCACTGTTATGCAAGGCAAGTTGTCATGTGTACTCTGCGTAGGTGCTTTAATGGCACTAATTAATCAAGAAGCAGTGCAACAGAGGAAGGAAAACATTACAAATGAGTGCAGCCAATTTATATGCAGAGCACCATGACTGACCCATGCTGGTAGTCTGAAGGGACCTTACTCTGGCACTACCCATGAAGCAAAGCCAGAGTAGACCAGGAGTAAAGCAAATCAGATCCCTGACAAACAATAAGCTGTTCCTTGGCACCCACCCCTTTTGCTTTAGGTCAGGTGAGGTTTTATAGCACTAATCTCTAGTTTCTGAAATCCTGTGATAGTGCAGTGTAAGTACTTAAAGAAACTCAGTCACTTTTGGACATGTTCAGTGCAACAGAATCATGTCAATGTTTAAATGAGTTTTGTCAGATGTCTTTTTCTCAGGGCATCAGGTCTTGCTCTCTCACCTTGCTCTGCTTTTAAGTTTCTAGTGCTTACAGTTGTTGGAGAAAAACTTTATAAATGTGGACTTGAAATACTCAAAATGCTCTCTGCAAAACAGAACTATAAATATAAACACTCAGATGCAGTTTGAGCTGCTCTCCTGGCAGCTTACAGGCTCCTTGCAAGGAGAGCTGGCTCTTGAGCTGGACTGTGAGCAGGAAAGGAGACTTCTCAGGGACCTGGCTTGCCTGGAAACTGGTGAGTACCTCCAGGAGTAATTAGAAATGTGTCAGGGTGGGAAAATGGAGCAGAGGATGTTTGTGTTCAGTTTATCTGGAATTTGTGGGAGGCAGGATGTCTTGCACAAGACGGGGATGGTCCTGTAGGTAGAATTTGGGCTTTTGACACCCTGAATGCTTTGGCCACCAAGAAACACAGAGAGACACTTTCTTTAGCTGGTTTTGAAAAAATACAGTCATCTCTCCTGTTTATCCACTTTTAATAGGAATAATGTGGGCAGAGGACTCAAGGCAGGGCATGTACATGGGGACCGAGCCTCTTGTGCAGGAGAGAGCTCAGACACGAGGCACATGTGTCTCATTGCTGGTTGTGTTGAGTGTTTTTTGCCTTAATAATTTCAGTTATGTTAAAATTCACTATTGGTTTACCTTGATCTGTATTGGAAAGTGAAATTCCTCATTCTTAGCTCTGGATTCATCTGTAGGGTTTAGGAGTTTAAGTACCTTATAGCCCAAAGGATTGTAGTCCAATCAATAGAAGTGTTTCTTTACATTGCACCAGCAAAAGGAGTGAGAAGAAAACAGATCTCTATACCCCTGTCTATTCAGAGAGATAATGTGTAATTAATAAGAAATGCTGTTGCCAGTTGTCTCCTCTCCCTCTCCCGGTGGAATCATGGGGCAAGGATCATATACAATCACCTTTCCTCATTTTATCTAACAAGGGTGAAATTCTACTGTCAGGCATATTTTCCAGTTTAAGTTGTGATGTACAGCAGATTGTTATGCATGATTATAAAGCCTAATAAATTTCTCACCATCTCATTTTCCCTGGCTGCTAGAAGTCAGGGATTAAATACCATCTTGATGGGTGGTAAGGTGAGGTGGAGGGCTGAAGTTGTAGCTCACAGCACAGGGCTGCCTCTCCCTCTTAAACTCTTTGTCAAGGATACCTCACGTGTGTCGACATGGTGGAAATCTCACAATTTCCCAGTTTCCCTCCCAGTTTGGGAGCTCACAAGCTATGGATTTGTGGGTTGATACACTGAGTTTGGCTTGTGGGCCTGAGCCAGAGAGAGTGGGATGTGCTGGCGCCACAGCAGTGGGAAATATGAAGAGCTCATGTAACGTTCATTCAAGTGAATTTGGTGTGCTAAATGTAAGATGAGGTTCCTTGGTCACTGTGTTCCATAGTTCATTCTGATTTCACATCAGCAGTTGATAATCTGTTGAACAATATAATGTCTGGCTGGGTTGTCTTGAGTATGTGGTAGAGCCTGAGGCAGGGCCATGTAACTCTTCTAAAACGGATGAATTCTGATAGCAAAATGGGGGAATTAAGAGTCATGAGTGCTTTATTAGCTGGCTTCTGCTTGAGTGGTGTAATCCATACTGATGTTGGCTTTCATCATATGGAACGAAAGCTTTTGTGGTTTCCATATTTGGGGCTTTTTTACATTGACATTCTGTCTGCATTCCGTGCTCCATGCACCCTGTGACTACTTTTTTGCAGTGTGGTAGGAAATGTGAAATGAAGTGCTGATCAGAGGGGGAGCCTGGAAATATTAGCGAGACTGTTGCATGATGAGGCTAGGAAGGGAAAATAGTAAGAAAAAAATAGTGTGATCTTTATATAGCATTAATCATCTCAAAGGTACTCAAGAGTTTTTGGCTCCTTTTAACTTCTTGGGGTTGTGAAAATGTTAATTGAGTATCTCAGAGGAAGACCAGTAAGTTTCTGGACTATTACATGTTGTTAAATTGCTTATCTTTGCTAAACAGAGAGATCCATAATGCTGACAAGGGACAGGCTACAGCTGATATTTTGCTCTACAAAGTTCTCAGCATGGACAAGTAGCTTTTGCAGTTCCTGTGAGAAGTCTGACTTGGTTCAGCTCAGCACTATCAGATTGTTTATCTCAAGGGAACTGTCTGTGAGAGAGACATCTTCCATTATTGCTTTCCCAGTGTTAAATTTGATTTGTTCTCTTACCTAGTTCTTGCTACAGAAACTAATCATGCCCTGATTTACTTCCCTTTTTTTTGGTTACACAACCATTTGGAAAGAACATTCCGAATGATCTATTCAGCTTCAGACCGGCACAACTCCGCTAAAAGGATGGAGTAATTTAAACTGGTCTTTTATCTCCTTCTTCTCTCTCTCTTTTTCTCTTCAGGTTACTTAAAACATCAGCCAGAAAAATACTGCTGCACCATAATTACTGGAAATAAAAGTTCTATTTAAAATCGTGTATCATACTAAGCATTAATTTTCAAGAACTGTGCAAAACAAGTCCATGTAGGTGGAGAAATGAGGGGGCAAAATGGGGCAGTGACAGAACTGGGGTTCAGCTGGGTGCAGAAACTGGGTTCTTTGAGTCAAAAGCTGAACTGGAAATGCAGTTGGAGGGAAAATTGTGGGAATGAAATGAAATCTGTGTTGTAACAAAATGTGCTATTCAGTACATCAGGAAAAAAACGTACCACTAATAAGTCAAACCACCCATGTTTATGGCAAATGCTGACAAGCAGGAAGTTGCTATTAGAATAATTTGAATGACCTCAGTGGAATAAGGTCACTCTTCCTATGGCTTCCATGACTCTTTGTAATTGTGTGTTGCATGTGATTTTCTGAAATATAATTACTTACCCTGACAGACATATGTCTTAAAATTATCCTCACTTACTGTTTTTTGTCCTTATTAGTTCAAATCATTTTCTGATCACTTTAATTTTTTTTCTGTACCAACATAGTGGATTTTTGCTGTGACATGTTTCCACCTGAACCACAGATTTTTGAATGATCCTGCCCATCTCGAATTTTGTCTAGTTAAAACCATGAGTGCTGCTTAAATTGCTAAAATATAAATTCACAAACATGGGTGTCCTGAATGCATTTTGCACGGCCTTCAGCATGGGTCATTTTTGTTCTGAAGGGCACAGGACAAGCAGAGTAAGGTTTAAGGCAAAGCATGAAATGGTAACATCATTAACAAAGGAAGCCTGTTAACTCATAGGTTTGAGAGGGAGTAGCTATTTTGGTTCACTTATCCCTATAGATTTATTGGCAAATGCAATCTAATCATTGCTTGCAGTGCAGTTCCAAAAGGGAAAAAAAACCCCAGCATTTCAGAGCTCAACTTTATTTTAATAGGTTAGACTGGTGCAAATCTGTGTGATAGTGTTTCAGATGAAAGGACCGAGATCTAACAAGGCTCCATTCTGTCAAACTAGAAAGGACATGAACTATTATTTTTGACACAAAAGGGAAGTAATCAAATATTTAGGTCTTTTGTTTTCATTAACCAGAACAGGAGGATAAAAAATAGATACCAGAATATTCTTTTTGATTTGCTCCAAGAATAAGTGAGGCATAGCTATTCATTCTTCTTCATTTTCTTTCAAAGATGAAAATCAAGAGTAGTTCTGTCCTCCTGGAGTGTGCTCCAGTTTGTTGTGGTAGGAGCATTTTCTCTGTCAGCTTAAAGTGTCCATACAGAGCACTTTGTCTCTCTCTGTCTCTCTTTTATTTATATGAATGGTTTTTCAGCAGAAATAAGTGCTTAAGTGCTAACTTTTTTTTTCCCTTGAAGAGAAGATGAACTGCTTGTCAGTGTGTACAGACAATGGATGAAAAACAAACAAAATTTGTTTCAGAGGTATTTTCATTTACGCATTCGCAGAGCTTCATGTGAGAGTGCCTTTAAAAACACCATAACCACACTGGCTGTTATGCTTTAAATGAAGACTGAAATTCTCTGCTTTCCAAGAGAGCCATTTCAAAGGGTGAAACTTAACAATTCCATTGATCCCTCCACAGGAGAATGGTTTATAAGGATACCCTGATTCCCATTGTAGAGGTGGCAAAACAGCGAGAAACAGGCAGAGATTTTTGCAAGGCAACATACCAGAGGGCAGTGGCAAATCCAGGAGCATAACCCAGGTCTCCTGAGTCACAAATGAGAGGTGGTTAAGTCTTTACACAGCAGAGTCTGGGCCATAATGTAAGGATTTATGCAGGGACTGCTGGGATGCACATGGCAATATGATAATCGTTTGAATGGACAATTGTCCCACTGGCTGTCATTGAATGATCCTCCAGTATGATTTGCCTGCTCAGCAAAGAAACTGTAAATGAACTCTTTTGTTTTTATTCCTTTTGTTTTGAAGACCTTTTTAACAGGAGAAATCATCTTTATGATGTCAGTAGGGAAAGATTAACCCAGCACATTTGTTCTGAAGGTGAAAAAACATGGAAAATTGACTTAAGAAAATTACAGACTGTGTCCTGTTAAAAAGCTATTAATGCCTAAGGTGGCAGGAAAAAAAAAAAAGCATTGAAATTTCAAATATCTTGGATGATTTTTCCTTGGCATTTAAAGGAATGAGAGTATGCTGATTGTTTTCTTACTCAGATTGGCTTTTGTAGCTTTGGTCCAATATTTCTTCATTATCTGAGAATTAAGCACTGCAGAAATGTACACTGTTTTCTTTCTGCAAGATATCCTGGACAATTTCTCATGAACAGAGAATTCAGTGGCTTACAAGTCATGTAATTAGAGGATTAAAATGTAAGTGTAACAGGAATTCTGAGTCTCAGGTAACAGCTGGAATGAGCAGGTTTTCTTTGCAATGTCTCTAGGAGGTTGTCAGAAATAGGATTGATCTTAATAAAGGTGTAAATCCTGGAGCTAAGGAGTTTTCTTTCCTCATGCTAGAGGGAATGAAGCTACCTGCTTGATTTAAGTCATGGTTATGTGACTGTTGCAGGAGAAGAAAGTTTCTATATAGATCCAAAGTGTATTTCATATGTGGCTTTGTGATTTGTTTCAAAACTCTGTCTTACACTCAGAAGCAAATCAGGTTCACTGTAAAAAAGATGACTTTTTAAGAGACTTTCCAGAACAGCCCACTATTGGTTTGGACTATCTAGTTGCAGTTTAAATCTACTATCCATGGAAAAGTGAGGAGAAACCTTGGAATAAAGGTGTTATAAGTGCCTGCCACTGATGTTATTTTCTGATAAGCTGTCCTTCATGCTCAGAAAAGATGGAAGTCCTTTTCTCTCTCTCAGACTGAAACCAATAGCACCAAAATGTTGCTGTATTTGAAAACTAAGTCGAGGAAGAAGTCTTGAAGAATTTTTTTTTTTTCAGTTTTGTACCCTGGCACCATGAAAAACATGTTTCCCTGTGTGAGGAGAAACAGGCACTTGATAACTAGGGGCATGTAAGGGCGAAGAATCAAATCTGAATTTACTGGGTTGCGTATCCACTGACCCTGTTGACTCTGGAGCGAGAGGACAGAACCAACTGCCAGCATTTCACTTCCACTGCTTCAAAAGCTCCTGCCCCCAGCTGAGGTAAACTGACTGATTGTGTGTGTCCTTCCAGTCCTCTGCGAAGCCCAGTGCAGCAGCTCAGCTTACGCTGCCATTGGGCTGAAGTCTGGTTTTGTGGTAGATGAGGAGCATAAGTACCACTGCCTCTTTGATTGCTTCCTCTGGAGGAGGAAGTAACTTAAACTGCTCTAACTGTAGCTCATGCCTTTAGGCAGGTCTCTGTCTAGACCCATAATTGTTATGTTCTTCAGACCCTTCTCTGCATGATCTCCAGTAAAAGAAGACACACGAATATAATGATCTACATGATAATGATCTATATGTGTACATAGCCAAATTCTTCCTTTAATTGTGTTAGTACAACCCATCTATTGAGTGCAGTAAACGCAGGGTGAGCTCTGCCCTGGCACATTTTGATATGGGCTGCTGATTAGCCCACAATACATATTTCACTTTATCACCAATAGGACCTTAACCTCACTTAAAAAGAATAATGACAAAACAGCCCAATTATCTGTTCCCAGAGAAAAAGTCCATTACCGAGGGGAAACCAAAATTACCCTTTCTGTAAAAACAGCCCAGTTCTCTATTACATTTGCATTAGAAAAGGGTCTGAGATTAGGTTGCCTTTGTGTTAGGCACTGTATGAACACGTAACAAGAAATAGGTCCTGGCCTGAAGAGGTTACAGTGTAAATTAGACAGAAGTGGAGAGAAAGGCAGTGCTTTTATTCATTTCCTAAGGGGAAAGAGTGTGTTACATAGCAGGAGTGCACAGAGTTAGCTCTGAACAAGCTACAAGAGTTCAGATACGTGTATTATACAGCCAAAAGGTGAGGCACAGAGTGATCTGGTTGTTTTACTTCTGGAATTGAGACCCTGGGACACCCGAGTGATATGTAGACATAAGCACTCATTTGGAACTTGCTTGGGTTTCTACATAGAGGTAGCGTTTCAAAAACATTTAAACTGATTAAAACACTGCACTGTTATTTTACCTCCGTGTCCCTTACTGGGGGGGCACAGAGCCTGTGGTCATGAGTTGGGTACCTCTGCATCACTGTCCCTGGTGCAGAGGGAAGTATGTGCCAGGTGGGAGTGCCCACAGCAGTGGATGATGGGAATCCTAATTCCTGGGCAAACTATTAAATGGGCTATTGGGAAACAAGGGCCTTGGAGCTTAAAGCATCTAAGTGGGAATTAATCAGTATTTTCCCCCAAAAATCTGTTTTGTCAGAAATTTGCTGATGAACTTTGCTGAAAGCCAAGCTCTTACTGTTTATCAAGGGAAGGTCCTAAGGGGTAGGCAGTAAAGGGAAGCTAGGAGGAAGCCAGAGATGGGTTTGGTCTCCTGTCTCTGTCCTGTCCCCGCTGCCAGGGCCCAGTCTGGGTCCTCTAATGATACTGAGCGGGTCCCAATGCAAAGCAGAGCTGCCTTCAGCTCATGGTCCTGCCCTCTGCACCTCTGGTTTGCCTCCCACTGATGGGATTAGGTTAAGAAATTGCAATTTCTGCTAGAACAACAGCACTGATTCTTTCTTCCTGTTTTTCCTTCCCCTCCCCAGCCCAACTCCTTTTCTCTCCCCTTTCTTCCCCTTTCTGTGTTCTGGCTGCATTTCCATGCCTTACACTGGCTTTTGTATTGCTGGGAGGATAACACAGCCCTGAAGTAATCATTCATTTCAACACCTCCATATCTCTGTCTCTAGTTTGAGATAATTTTTCTGACCTGCAAGAATGAATCCTGACTCTTTGGTGGATTTCACTTTTTTTCTTAACACAGTTGTTGATCACGTCTGTCCTTTCTGACTATCTTTTTTCCCTTGACAAATCCATGGGTAGAATCCCGACTCCTATGAATTTATTGGCAATCAGGCCAAGGGCTCACCTCACGTGTTTGGTAAAAGACCTTTCATAACTGCTACAGGAAGAGCTGCCCTTAAACAAGAGCTCTGAAGAGCCTGGAGCGCAGCCAAATGGGGAAACAAGGTTGTTATTGGCATGATTTTAATCATGATAGACAATTAGCAAAGCTTAATTATATTGAGAAAGAAAATCAGAGCAAGTGGCAGTAATGAATTTTCCTAGTAAATCTCCTGTGCTTCAGAATAAAACCAGCTGACCTATAAATACAATGAAATTAAAGGAGGTGTTTGCCCATAAGGCCCAGCTCTGTGCTGCCTGGGCTGTGCATGTGGCTCTTTCTCCGAGTCCCTTCTTAAACATCTTTCTCTTGTGCAGCATTAATCCTAGGAACAGTATTGCAGTTTAGCCATTTAAATGACATCCAGTGTCAATAGGCAGGAAGAGGAGGCTTTTTTTTTCCTGCAGCTCAACTTGGTAGTATTAGAAGTTAATAGGCTTATACAGCCAAGGATTTTTAAAATACTGCCGTTGGCTAAAATAAATATTATTTAGAACTTACTAAGTGGGTTATTTTTTAATATTATGAAAGTCTGAATGTTTCCAAAGGAATTTCTGGCTACAATAAAAATACTAAATTGAATACTATCAGCCTTAGAAGATTTCAAAGAAGATTTCTCATGTTTGTGTTAGTAACCTATAAGTCTGATACTTGGAGAGTAAAAGCATCTGGCTTAAATTGAGTGCTATTTAAATCATTAAACCTTTTAGTAGTGCCATAATAACGGAGCTTATAAAACAAATAAGCTTCTGCTGAAAGCAGAGAAACCCCTGTGGGCAGTTTTATGTTGGATATCTTTAAATGCAAACTGTGCTTTATGGACGTGTGAGTGGTCCTTTCTCCTCCTTGCTTTAAAGCCCAGAAGAGCAAATTGCATCTCACTGGCCAAAGATAAACAGGTAGGTCCACCTCCTGTGAGTGGTGCCTTGAGCCTGTAGTGTCCCTGAGACAAGTCAAACCTGCTCACATAGATTTGCAGGGTGGCAGGTGCCTGAGGACAGGGTGTGTCTCTGCTCCTTGTGCTGAGGTTTGAAAGCTGGAGGCTTCGGTCCAGCGATTTATTCGAGTCTGGGAGCCTGAGTGCATCTGCTGGAAGGACCCATCTGTTCCAGGGGTAGCAGTGCTGTGTTGAAGCTGTGAGCTGTATCAATTTGCTCTCCTTGCACAAATGAGGACTGTTATTTTTCAGGTTTTTCATTTTTACATACACACAGAACCGCAATTTCAGTGGGATGAATCCAAGGAATGAAGTTCATGGGGTGCCCTGGCAGCATCTATGCCCCAAGCTCTCTCTTCTGCTCCCTTGTTTGTGAATCACACTTCTCCTGACCGAAATCTCCTGACTGAAAGATGAGAGGAGATGTCTGTCACTGCCATGCTAGTTCCCACAGCTCTACATGCTCCTCTGCAGTTTGCAACACAGCTGGATGCATAAAGAGGACTGTGCTGGTCCCCACTGGCATCCAGCATGAATGAACCTGAACTAGGATCACACTTCCCTGTCATTTGGAAATTTTCTTCGTGTTGGGGTCCCCAGGGAGGGTACTGAGTGCTCAACTTGTTTGAAAAGCGGGAAAAATATGGTTGTGGCGTTTTTTTTCTGGCAGTCATGAGGATGTGCTGGGTTCTTTACTGCTTCAAATTGCCTTTTCTGTTAAACTCAGATTTAAGTCTCCATGACAAGTCACCTTTGATAAGGTCTGCTCAAATTTAGATTGAACTCAGATATTCAAATCCGAGAAATTTCACATCTGGGCCTTTACTGTGGAACTCTTCTCAATTTGCCTTTTTTTACTCTCATCTCCAGACTGTCTGAGCAGATGGGAGTGAAGGTCTGCTCGTGCTGCCCTTACTAACAGAGATCCTAATTTTGACTGGCAAGTCATATTTCCCCAAACAGAGGAGAAAACCTGAGAGAGCATCTCTTTCCAAACCATTTCTGAAACGCCATTAACTTACTGGAATAATCCCTAACTCTTCTCGTTAGACACTCCTGTGCCTAAGCAGAGAAACAGAGCAGGATTCTTGTTTTTGTGGAAAGGCTGCCGTGTGAGTAGTGACAAACAAGTTCTTGCCTGTGGAAAAATCTTTTTCAACTGAAAGAAAAATGTTTTAGCATTTCAAATAGCTAATGCTCTGAGATCAAGTGAAGTTATTTGCTTTAGGAAGTGAAATGAATCTGTTTGATGGGATATTTTATTAATCGGTTTTAAGTTTTAGTAGTTTAGTTTTAATTTCCATTAATATTGTAGTATCATAGGAATTTGTGATAATGTTATTGGGATTATTACATGCAAGTCACTAATAGCAGAGAAGATGTAAAAATTCATTAACATCATTGAATTTAGAGCAAAGTTAAGTCAACCTAGTTATGGGTGATTTGTGTGTAGCACTATCTGAGCTGAAATAGCTCAAAGCCTTTCATCTGCATCTTGTTGTGTTACAGAGACAGCAGGACTTCAGTTGTGGAATCACTTCTGCTCTGTCTTACACAACAGTAAATCCTGTGGAGCTATCCAAGATCAGCAATGGACTGGGAGCTAATTTGTAATATGCACTGTATAACAAATATTTTCCATCTGTGGTTAAGAACAGAGAAAATGAAAAAAGTCTCACTTTTGCTATTTGCTGAAGGCAGAATCATGTAATTAGTAGAGGGACAGGTTGATAAGCTGTCAGCTTGATAAAGGGGCTGCTTGTTGCTATCTTTTATTGCAGTTCCTGTTCAAGGGCCCAAGTTCTGAAACCAGAATTGATGATTAAATGATGAAAGAAAGAAAGAAAGGAAAATATGTATACAGCTCCCTACATCATCCTTAGCTGGACTGTTACAGCTTCATTGACTCCTGTGAAGCTATGCCACTATTTCTCCAGCTGAAAAATTACACATCAGGGTGTACTAAAAGCACACAAATATCTGGGGTAGCACTTAATAAAGTCATCATTTGCTCTGGTTAGTGAATTTAGTCCCTTTGAATTAAGTTATTGCATAGGCACCAATTCTCTTTCTTTCTGTTCAGTTTCCTTACTAGTATAAAGCTGGATTATTTAATTGCAAAGAAAACATTCACTCACTGGAAGTGTGTGCCCTGGTCCTGCTGTTGTGCAAAGGGTTGCTTTTTCCTCTATATCTCCAATGATACAAGCAATTGAAAGCAAGGTCTTTATATATCCTGCCTTTTATGTGCTAGACCGATGTATCTGTAGTGAGTGTCTGCCTCCAGCTGACTTTGGGGAGTGGGAAAAATTTTTCTGCAAAACAATATGGCTTTTGAAAGTGAGGTGAAGGGAGGCAAATTGTTTGTTTGATTTTGTAGTAAGAAGTCCCCTAAAATATTTATGACCTTTCCTTTGTAGACTCTAGACCTTTGTGCACACTCAAGAGCTACTCACTGATTTTGAATACCTAAATCAACCTTTTCATTGGCTTCTTGTCTACAAAACGGAATAATGTGTTCTTTTCTGTGGAGGTTAACAAACACTTGTGGAGAGCTTGTATTCCCTGATGCAGAGTGTCTGGAACAGTCTGTAAGGGAACGAGCAATCTCTTTCTTCGGAGATGGGCTTGGATGGTTGCAGTAAATGCAGTGTGGGATTGCACAGTGGCCAGGCAGGTGAAATACTCCTACAGAGCTTCTTGGTGCATAACAGCCCTCGTATAGGGACTCTCCCTGTATAACAGCCTGCATCCATGAAATGAAAGTCTGTGTCAGGTGGGCTAAACTGAAATTGTGTGGGAAAGACATTCCCAAAGTCTCAGTTCTGATGCATTGTGAGAGCTGCAGTTCTGGGTCTGGCCTCAACTCGTATTTCTCTTCTGGTTTTTGGCTCCTTTGTGGACAAGAGACTATTTCAGGGTTTTGTGTGAGGTTTTGTTTCCCTTTCCTAGTTGCTGTGTGGAGACCAAAGAGCACAGGAATGAATGCAGAGTTGTTTACTAACCTGGATTTATGGAAGTGCACATAGAAGGGAAAAAACCCTCTACTAGTACTTACACCCATTTAAACCAACCCAAATTCCTATAGTAGATCCAAATGGAATAACTGAGTGATCACTGTGGAGCTGTGCCAACAGAGGAGCCTGGATAGCACCCCTGGTGATGGAGAAGGGATTGACATGGATGCAGCAACATAGTTCAGCTTTTCTCAGAATCATGTAGTCACAACAAAAATGACAGAAGTGTTTCTACAAGTTTATAATAGTGGACTTTGTGCAAAGCATCACTCCAGTCTGCTGGAGTTGAGAAGTCTTATTTTCAAAAAACTTCCCAATAACCCCAATAAAGCTTTCAATAAATTTCAATAAACCCATTTGGGGGCAGAAGGCAGAATTCCGCTTGTATCTGTAGTAGTTAACGAAATGAATGCAAAAGCATCTGTGCATTTAAAGTGAGATCAATGGTAGGTGAAAGCCCTGGAACATTTATTCTTTTATTCTGTTTTGCTAGGAACTTTAATTCAGCTAGAGGAACTTTAATTCAGCTAGAGGAACTTACTGTGAAGTACTCTACCTGTAAGTGGCAGACTCCTGTCAGATTATTGTCAGCACCTCAGGTTTTCCATTTTGAGCAAAGAAAAGAACCATAGCAAACTAAGAACAGTAGTAAATCCATATTATCCTACTATGCTTTAATGTTTAGCAGGGGCTGAGGAAAAGGAGTCCATGGGTTAATTATGCATTGCACAAAAAAGGAATTTCCTTTTAACAGGGTTTTTTTTTTCCTGAATTCCACAGACTTATTAAATAAATGGCTAGATGCCAGCATTGTACCATTCATTTTATGCCCTCTTGTTTCCTCTTCAAACTAAACAGCTTCAATAATATAAATTCAGCCTTTTGAGAGAGCTCTTTGTGCCACTAACCACATAAAACAAGCCTGTGCTGTCCTGGCAGTCACAGGGTAGGGATGCCACTCTTCTCACCTGTTTTGGGTCAGAGCTCACCAGAGATGGCTTGTGCTGGCTCGTGTGAGTACCTGCCCAGGTGTGTGTCCCTGTGCACGGTCTATCCATCTATGGATGCATTTCCCCACTGTGCTCCTGGTCTGTCAAAACAAACCTGAGTTAACATAAGCTGGAATGGGGGCGGCGTGGCCATGACTCACAGGGGTCACAGCTCCTGGCATGAGGCTCCTGCCAGCTGTAAAACTGGGAAACTTATTTTTAGCATATTCCCAGCCTGACTTATCAGTAAAGCACTTTGAGGTAACGACTTCAGCGCATTTGATGTTTGCTCATTTTGAAAGATGTCATTTTAAGAATTTCTGGGAGTTTCAAAACTGCCCCGTGGGAGATCTGTTCCATGCCAAAATGTCATTTCAGATTCTAAACTACATACTCCCTCATACTTTCACTTTATAAATGTTTCACAGTACCTGCATTTTTTATCATTGCACTTTTATGTGACCTATGATTTCCTTGTAACTAACCTACAAGGCATTACTGAGGGAAGTAATAGATTTTTTTTAAATTTGCTTTTTCCTCTGTCAGAAGGTAAAGACACCACCCAATTATTTCTTCCTTGTGTATAGATATTTGTATTAATATTTTAACAAATGCAGTGTTTATAGTGTCACTTGTAGGTCTGTGTAAAAATTAAATCAAATGTGTCCTAGAAAGTGAATGCTTAGTTTAATTTCTAGTACTTCTTAGAATCAGGTATTGTTTCTTTAGTAACAGATCAATCTCCTGGTATTTTCTGCAAGTCATCAAACTTCATCCTCGGGCTGTATTTATGGGTGAAATCCTGCCATGATCACTTTACTGGCAACAATACCACTTAGGACAAACATAAAAATTAATTGAGATAATGTTTGTGTTGGTATCCCGTGTACAGTGAGCACCCTTTGAAGGGAAACATCATTAAAGGGAAGAAGAGTGAAATCTTGAAACATTCGTAGCTAGGCTGGTAGCATGGGCAGGTGGCCATCAAGTGCAGACATGCACCTCTAAAAATGGAAATGTTTATTAATAACAACACAAAAATTGATTAATAGCGTGTGTAATGACCGAGAGTCAGAAGCTCTTGTCCGTTCCCAGCCCTCTGAAGGCCTGTGAGATGGTGATGAGGATATGGATAAGCTGGGTGGGCGCATATTCTGGGAGGAGGGTTTTAATCTGTCCTCCTGCAGCCCATGTGGAGGGGGGCTCAGCCACAAGGCTGCAGATTTTTTCTGTTGCTTTTGATCTCTTCTGTTTAAAGGCCTTTTGCTTTGTAAGAATAAATATTCATTGAGCTAAAGGGTAGGAGAATGAGAGATGGAATACTTGAATTAGGGAGGGCATGAATTTAACCTGGGGTTCTCTTATCTCAGTCTCTTTCATATATTTTCATCAGAAAAATTTCATCCTGGATGTATGAAATCTTTGCAAAAAATGTTTTAGGCAAACTGATTTCTCCACAGTCTCAAACAAATGCAATGTTTTTAATGTGCAGGTTAATGTGCACTATTAAAAACTAGCAGGGAGGGCACAGGTCATTAGTGTGTCAGTCACACAAGGATCATAAAAATGTAAGCTCTTCAGTTTTCTGTACTGCGCAGATGGAAAGTTAAACCTACTCTTTCCACCTGTTTGGGTTTTGCTTTTTTTTTTTTTCCCCTCCACAAATAACTTTTTTAGGATTTCTTGGTCCACAGAGTCCTGTATTGGATTTTCCCTTTCTACTGAGTTGTGCATGAGGTGGTATAATAAGATCTGATAGTTATATCTTTTTTTTACAGCTACAAAGTCATGAACTCCAGGGCAGTATTTCCACCTCACAGCAAGCTTCAATAGAGCAATGGTAATACCTCTGGCAGCCTTGGGCTGCTGTGTGGAGGAACACTGGGTGCCCCCGACAGTGCTGATTTAAGCTTCACAGCTAACATTATTTTTAAGGACTCAGGACACAGAAAAACCTCTGAGAATAACTGTGCCCTCCCCACAGACCTGACACTGAGTATCAGATGTCACAGCAAACCTTTTCAGGCAGTACTGGCTAAAACTATTCAGACCTGTCCTAAACAGCAAACAACTAATGGCTTAAACTAAAAGATAAATCCTGGGGGAAATTTCTCCATAATTTAACTGTCAGGAGAAAGAGACTCCGGTCTTAGAGGTAAATAGGTCCTGTGGAAAACATGTTATTTTTATGCTGAATATGTTATTTTTGTGATGCTAATGGAAACTAAAATCCTGTCATATCCACCCTTCCTTTCATTTCCTGTAGTTTCTTGAAGATGTGTGAACCTTCCCACCACTCCCTGCACCTCCATTTCCCTGGCTCTGCTCTCATAAAGATGTTTTCACTCCCAGGCACGCCAATAGATTTCCAGCAGTGGAGAAGGTTAATGAGCAATTGATGCTGATTGCCCTTTTCCAGGCCTGTGAAATAGAGAGTCCCATGGGGATCAGGGACACCTCCCCAGTCGTCCTCCCTGGGCACACGGGGGTCACTGAGAGATTGGTATCACTGTGTTTGCAAGTATTGCACTCTCCCTACTCCACTCTTTTCTGGATCAAGCTGGCAGTTGCTGCAGAAGGCATTAATTGCCAAAACTAGTCACCCTGTGGCTCCTTAATAGGAAATGCTGTGGTTAAAGCTTTTTCACTAAGTCAAGGAAATGAAGAAATATGTTTTTTAGTGCCTTGATGGCAAGACAGTAGTGATCCCAGCCAGTAATGAAGCAGACAGTGCTACTTCAGAAAGGTACAATATTATTTCCAACTGCTTGCAAGACTTTATGTAAGCTTGTAGCAAGAGCAGGGACTGGAAGATGATAAAACTGTCTTGATGACTTCCCTCCTATGAAGTACAGATCTGGAATAACACAAGGCAACAAGGCTTGTTCTGAAGTCAGTGACCAATTTTGTTTAAAAAATGGTTTTTTAAACAGCAAACAAATTTTGCATGAGACAAGCGCTGAGGAAAATGACAACTTACTACTTCTGTTGAAAGATTAATTTAATTTGCATTCAGCTTGAAATTAAAACATTGAGTTAATATACATTTAAAATGTACTGTTACCAGGAACCAGAGGCAGTGTTTTACTGTTTCTGTAGAAAGTGTTTGTAATCTAATTAAGGAATAATAAAAATAAACACAACACAAGAAAGCCAGAGGGAAATGGTCAATGAGAATAGATGAAATTTCAGACTGTGTTTGCACTGAACTTGTGACAATAAGGGGAAGTTTGGGAAACCTTAGGGGAATTCCTCTTCCTACAAACCTATTTATGGCCAAATTCTTCCAACTTCCATTCTTTAAAATAAAGTTTGCATAATGCTAACAAACCGTAGACCTTACAAGCCCATTAAAGGTGAAAATAATGATGTGACCAGAATCAAAAGCTGATTTTGACATGCTTGCTTTTTAAAGCAATAATGAATTTGTTGTGCATAGATCTTTCTGTTCAAAAGCTGCTATTAGAAGGGTCTGTATTGTTTGGTCACCCAGAGAAGCTGTGTGGGACCTGTGTCACAGCCTGGCTCTGACTCCATCTGTCCCTCCAGCACTGTATTGCCATTTCAGCTTTCCCACACGTGTGCCTTTCTCACCATGCTGTTCTCTGCCAGACTTCCCTACCCCATCTCCTTTTCTTCCCACCTCATTACCTAATAATGCTCTTTTTCTTCATTCAGAAATCACAAATTAGAATAATTTGTTACTTGTTACTACCAAAATACGTGTTTCAGGCTCCATTCCAGCCAAAGACTATCAACTATTTAGACTACAGTTCCTCAGGCACAGGTCCTCCTGACCTCTTTTATTCTGGTCTAATGGGACACACTCAGAGTGGGCCTTTAGATCTTCAAGCCTCAACTTCTGTACTGCTACTGAAAAAGTAGCATGTGGGTTATGTGTTCAAAATTCCTCAGTGCAAGCACACGTGTAGGTGAAGAAACACACCCCAAGACACTCTGCTTTTGAATTTATAGCCATTATTTGAGATTGCAAGCTATGTGAAGACTTTATTTCCAAATATTTATACCTTTAAATGAACACATAACATCTAAAGTGATGATTGATATGTACAAAATTACATAACTCCAGAATATGGATAAGACTTGACATAGTGTCTGCATTCATTGAAAAAATAAATAACTACTGTAAATTTCCCTATAAAGAATTTTCCTTTTATCTTCTAATGGAGACATAAGTTAATAATCCCTGTTAAAATGTAAACATATTTAGGAGCTATTACAGACATCCGGTGTCTTTTAACTTCATGATTTTTGAAAATCATTTAAATATATTCCACTCTTTTATAAGCCATAGCTTCTCTTGTCTTGAGAAGAAACCCCAAAAGGCAATGGTGATTGCATGCTCTGTGAAGACTGAGAGGGACAGGCTGAGAAAGAACAGTCTGATTGTACCTCCTTGCCAGTGCAGCAAATAATGTACATTGCATTTTCAAAGGGGGGGAAAAAAGAAGTTTTGGCAGGCTTCACTAGAATAAGTGATTTAAAAGCTATCACAGAACTATCTTACAAAAAAGGCTGGGTTTAATTATGCTTATGGGATAAAGGAATATAAACAAGAACACAGTTTGGGCAGATTGGGCGGATTCTTGCACAGCTGACTCTGTTGTGAGATGATCCAACAGGAACTCATTTTCCTGCAGTGTAAGTTATGTTTATTGTACATTATCCCCATGCTGTATCATGTACCTCATATATTTTGCTTTATGGGACAAATCAGATAACAGTTTAAGGCTGAGGGGTAACTGACTATATATATCCCCAGCCAGTTAAACTGCTGGTTGTCATTGGGCATCTTTCATGTGAAAGGCAATTTCAAGAGGATGAGATTCTATCTAACAGAAGTACCTCAAGTACATTTTTATACTTGCTCACACGCAGTATTTATTTCATAGCTATCTATGCAGAAGATAGATGTGAAATATGCAATTACTGAAAATCCCTCAACCTGCTGGTGTCATGTGATTCCTTTGGGCTCGAAGGTTTCAAATGAGCAACCTTTACAGAAAAATGATAAAAATTACTTGGTTTGTTTTTTTTTTTCATAAAAGCAGTTTTGTCCATTCTTCAGTTTGATGTTGCTGCAGAGGATTTCATAATAAGTGTGAATATGTTTATATTTGATACCCCACAAGCAGTGTGAACAATTACCAATTTTTGCTAAATCAATGCCAGCAAAGAGGTAATAGTAGAGTTTGATTACTTTATGGCTTCTACATTTAAAAGAATTCATCAAAAGTCAAAAATATAAATTGGACGTCTTTATGGCTTCTCTGTACATGTTTAATTGGATGTTGAGAAAGCAGCAAATGTATTTACAGAATAAAAAGGTTGTGCTATAAAGACAAATTTGGCTGACAAATAATCTTTGATTCATGTCTAAGATTATGTAGAAAATGTGAGGTTGTGATGTTATGAGAGTCACATTGTTTACTCTGTTATATTGATATAAAATTTATTGATCGTATTAAATTCTGTGTTTAAAATGTTCTCCCTCCTGGCTGTTGATATATGTAGTGTCCTTCCTTTTCTAATTTTCACTTCTTTATATAAAGGGATGAAAATGGGCAAAGTCTATTCCAGTTCAACTGTCTGGAGACACTTCTGTATGGATTTTGTGTGTTTTCCAGAATAATAATAGTTACAAATTCTCAACCAAATCTGTAAGGGCAGAATACTTTATAGTTATTAACCACACATTCTTTTCAAGTTTTTCAGTGTGCTTTAGAATCATCATAGAATCACAGAATGGTTTGGGTTGGAAGGGACATTAAAGCTCATCCAGTTCCAACCCTCCTGCCATGGGCAGGGACACCTTCTACTAGACCAGGTTGCTCCAAGCCCTGTCCAACCTGGTGTTGAACACTTCCAGGGATGGGGAATCCACAGCTTCTCTGGGCAGCTCCCATACCCAGAATAACAACAGCGACAGAAGACAATAAGAAAGAGAGATAAAGGTTTTTAGGTACTTAACACATACTGATTTAGAAAATGTTAAACACTTTTAAAAGTTAGACCTTACTGTATCTTCCCAAATCCTTTGTGGAGTGAGGAATACAGCCCACATCTATGGGGACTTTGCATCTAGTTTCCTAGTGATCCTTTTGTGCAATGAAAAAAAAAATCAGTCTAGCAAGAGTGCAGTGAGAATGCTCTGACCTGCAAACTGGTGGTCAAACACAAGACACTTCCAAACTACCCAAATATATATTAAAAAAAAAGAAAGAAAGAAAAAAAAAAGGCAATTAATTGAAAATGTGATGTTCTCCTCTGTTTCTTTGGTACAATACCTTAAAGACAGTACAATAAACTATTTTTTCTACTACTTTAAGGTGGTAGGTATTCTGGCCCATGACAGTATTTTGCCCCATGTCTATCCCACACTGCAGATATGTTTTCCTCCTAAGCTCATTCCATAACCCTGTGCTACTCTGCATTCTGTAATTGTACCGATCCATAACACACTGTTTTTTTCCCTGTTGACCTTTGCTTTTCACTGACATTTGCAAAATGTGACTAAGTGAAACCAGACTAAATAGATGTTAACAGCAAAGTCTTTTTGCTGCTCTTCCTATTAAAAAAAAAATAAATCTATTTTCTAAAACTGCAGACTGTGAGGACAAATACAAAAGTTCTGATATTTGCTGTTACTACACTACATCCAAATGCAATTAAAGGCATTGACCACTTGCTTATTTTTATGTGCTGATTTACACAAATCTATTCAAAGTAATGAGAAGCCCAGCTGGTACAAATCGTTACCAAATGCCTTTCATAGCCACCTTTAGCTGGAGAACATTTGTTCTATGCTAACTGAGAACAAACTGTTTCAAATCATGCTGGAATCTCTCAGAAGTATTAAACACACGTTTATCAACTGCTTTGAAAGGAAAAATTAATTTACATGCTTCTCTACAACCAGATGTGTGTTCTGACACGTCGTGGTACAACGCATCCCACTGTCTCAGTGCAGTTCCCCAGCTTTTGGGTAGAGGGGACATTTCCTTGCTGTGTAAAGCAACCTTGGCAGCAAAAGCTGCTCAACAACCTATTTATTAGTATCTGTACTCCTCCCCTGCTGTTATATTAATATAATGAATTGTTCACAGGTGCTTCAAATGAGGTTTAGATGATCACTGGGAGCTTTGTTACTCAAACAAGCCAAATCGAAAGGAGCAGATGCAACAGTCCCCTAGCAGAAGTATAAAGTATGACTTAATGAAGGTCATTTTGCACATTTTGGCCTTGGTGACCCTAAGAACAATCAGACTGTCATTATTTTACTGTTTCCAGACAGAAGGTGATTGCTTCTTGCCCACTTGCCTTAATTTTTTTTAATTGTCTTTATTACATCATTGGGAGCTCTTAATTGCATTTAATCCTACTCCCTTTTAGCTAAAATGAGATAGTTCCCATATGATTGTTGTTAATCCGTGCTCTAAGTCATGTTTGAGCTTTAATACTCTTTTGTGTGGTGATGTTTAAATCACAGTGAGTGTTCAAACACTAGGCCAGGTTAACTGATAGTAAAATGGACATTCCCAACTGGATATGCATACTGGGTGGAAGAGAGGAGTTGGAAGTCATGCCAGATGCATGGCCTGGGTGCTTCCTACAGGTAATATTTGTGCTGTCCAAAGCTTGTGGTTTTCTTCTTTTTCCCTGTTTTGTGGTAAATACAGAGAAACCAACAAACTGCCTTGTCCTGGAAAGGCCAACGTATGAAATTAGCTTTGCAAAATGTTGATTTACTGTTCTACAAGTCTCTTCAAAGACTGTGCATGATGTGAAAGAGCTGCAGAACCTGGAAGATGAGGTCTGTGTCGTAGATGTGTTGTTCTGAAGGGGAGGTGTCAGCTGAGCAGTTGGCAGAGACCTGAGTCCTTGCCCCTGACTTTGCCACAGATTTCACTGGGATTTTGGAGAAACGCTCACTTATGGCCTGTGCCTCCTTTCCTTATGATGGAAACAGGGATGAGGATTTTTTCTTACTAGGCTTTATAGCTGTGTTTAGTTTATGCATTTTTGAGATAAGGCTTTTCTCTTGCGTTATGTCTTACACTGCTCATCATAAAGGGATTGCGGTCTCGGCTGAAGCCTCCAGGTGCCATAATAATTGCAATAAATGTGAGGGCTACTGCACCCAAAGTGCCACTTAATGGCCTCCCCCCGCTTCAAATGGAAAAGAGAAAAGGTGCTTTTCCTTCCTTTTTTTCACATATTCAAAAGGAATGCACTAAGGTCACAACATGCACTGAAGGTCTATCTTTGCATGGCTTGACTAACATGCACACTTTGATAGTTCAGTGACAGATATCACCAAGGAGAAAGGACAGCACTTTAACCTTGAGTACACATTGCAGGAGAAAATCACACAGGGACAGAAAAGCCATGTACAACTCCTGTGCAATGAGCCGAAGAAAAGGATCTTCATTGGGCTTTTCATCTCGAGAGGGTTTGGGAAGGAGCTGCCAAATGCTGTTGTTTTGTAAGAGGGGGTTTACAGTGCATTCATACTGGCTGCAAGTGGTCAGTGATGGAAATACCAAAATGATACCATTCCTGCCAGCAAATACTACTATGAGTGAGGTTATAGTGCAAACATGGGCACAATATTCTTTGTCCTTCCCAGAAGAGACATCAGTTCTTCCTCCAGCAGTGTACATTCTTCTTTGCTCCAACAGGACATAATACATTCAAGATTAGATATAACCTAACTCTTGGGTGGGTTTTAGTGTGAAAGATGTCTATGTGGATGCTTTCCTGGCTTGCATCTTCCTAGACTTTGTTTATAAAAGTTTACACTGGACTCCTGGGGGTAGTTGTCTCAGTTTTATTGGGCTTTATGGCAGAGGCCACAGAGTGGAGCACAGAGGTAATTGTTGAATTCAACCATGAAAACTGCTATTACTTGGTTTCTCTGTGACATCTGTTATATCCTGTTGTGCATGTGATGAGAGGCAGATTTTGTTTCATTTCAGAATCTGTTGGTGAGCGTGAATAGTATCTAAAATAGTTGATGGCTCATCAAAACACATATAAAATCCATGCTTCCTGATCTCAATGCAAAATCATCTTCAGAAGGTGTAGCAAATTAGGTTCTATAGATAGAGGATTCAGTTTCCAGACTATGGTAGAGGCAAAGCAGTGAGTAGGTGTGTCAGACAGACTGGAAAACCTGCCACGGATTAGAAAAGGAAGATGTTCAGAGAACAGGAAAAGTGGGAAGGCGGATTTATGGCTACCTGGAAACAAATGTTAGCAACTTCTAATTTCATTTACTGTCACTGTTTAATTTCACTAGGTTTCCCCATGAACCCCACTTTCTCCAATCCAAGTCATGCTCATGTGTTCCTGAGGAATTGCATATGGAGCACAAATATGGGCAGCGATGTGCAGGGCTGGAACATACGTTACCACAGATTTGAAGTTAACATAAGGGCATGAGGCTGGGGAAGCTCCACACTCACATTTTCTCATCCAGTATGTGCCCTGGCATATGTGTTACTGGTCACACTCCCTCTTTCTTCCTCATCAAAGGCCAGATGGATCTAGTCTTGCTTACCACCCACTCCTCAGTTGTGTTATGTATTGACATTTGTCACTCCCAAGGACTTGTACTTCAAGAGAAGGTAACTATTCAGTTGACTGGTATAGATCTTTTGCAATTAATTATCTATTTATAATCAAATTTGGACTTTTTTACTTGCTAAATACAATGCCTATGATATATTTAAGTCCAGAGTGAACATATTTGCATGTGCAAACCCTTTGTTTTTTAAACATGGATTTTCCCTGCTCTGAAAGCTGAGAAACATCTTGGTGTTCATGTTCAAATTTATTTTATGTTGAGGAAACAAACTCATTGTAAAGGAGATACATTTAGGCAGATGTTGATGAGAAATGAAGGAATCAGAAAGGAATGGGTTATTTGGTTTAACAATAACTTGGATTTATTTTTATTCTGTGTGCAACCTTGATTCCTTGTAACTCCTTTGGATACTGATGCTGCTGTCTTTGGCAGTTTTGCTAGGGGTTGGCATACAGATTCAGTCTTTAATGCACAATATATGTGAAAGTCAGCCTTCCAAAAGCTCCAACAGTGCATGCTTAGCATCTAAAACTGGAACTTGGCCCTTATATTGGGTTGAAGGGGTGCCACTGTATTCCCTGATTAGCTGAGTGTTATCCTGATTTGGAGAGATATCACCTCAGCCAGAGGAACCACGTATGTGAAAAACTATAATCTCTTCTATGTGTATGCTGCATAATCTCAAACTGAACCTTAAGTATATAACAGTTGTCAGTCTTTTAAAAATCCCACTTGTTAACAACCTTTGAAATTGTCCTGGTTTTGTGACAGTGAGTGAGGATTCCCTAACTGGGTCATATAGATTCTGTATTGGTTCTGTCATAATTTCTTACTAAATGTGAAAAAGAAAGCCAAGAGTAAAAAGTGACATAGACAATTAGGAACCTAAGCTGTTCCAGTGAGCAGTTTTCTAATATAAATAAATAGTATGGGTTTGAGATGTTTTGTTAAACCTCAGTGTTTTGTCTCAGGCTAACATTATAATCTCTTTCAAGTGAAGGATTGTCTTTTTAAATAAACAGCAAAACCTCTTTAGAAATGAAGCCCTGATCTAGTTGACACCTATAAATTTATTACAAAATAAAAATACTTCACACATCCTTCATTTAAATTGTTATTTGAAGATTTATATTATTGCACTGAGTTGCTATGGTGGCACTTGCAATTTCCATTTCTGCCTGGAAAGCTTAAAGAGGAAAAAAAAATATGAATACCAAACATCAGAAAGTAATGATTTGTCATGTTTTGCAATGTATTACAGAAATATCAACTTAGACAAATATGTTTGGCTGAAGTCTGGCATGCTGCCTAGAGCTGAGGTTTCCAGACTTGTGCAAACCCTCACTGGGCACAGCGACTGGGAGCTCCAAGGTCCAGCCTCTTTGCTGGACAAGGAGAAAATTGACATCCCAGGAGCTACTTTTACCTGTTCATTAACTCCATGGCATGTTGTAGGGTCCCAGAAGTGCTGAGATAGTTGACTGTTGAGCCACATAACATGGAAGGCTGGAGTTCATAAGCAAGTCACAGAATTTCTCAGTCCTTGACCTCAACGTACTCCACGGCCTGAAGGGTGGAGTGATCCCATCAGTGTCAGTTCCACTTCATCACAGGATCACAGAATGGTTTTGGTTGGAAGAGACCTTAAAGATCATTTGGTTTCAAACCCCTGCCGTGGGCAGGGATGTTCATGAGCTGGACTGAGGCTGACCCCTCAGAGACATAACGTGGGAGTAAGAGGAGAGGTCAGGAATGTAGGCATTAAAGGCAAAGAAATGTACAAATGACTATTTAAACTACAGTTTTAAAAAATTTATTATTATTAAAAGGAAAATGATGAAAAATTGATTTCATACTTTCAAAGACAGCTTAACATGGCAGTGGGCTCAACTAACTCAAAAGTGGGCTAAGCAAGTTTGAAAGGAAAGTGTTAGGAGTCTTTTCTAGTGCCTAACAGAAATAATACATTAAATCTTACTTGAAAATGCCTTTTTCAGCTAGTGCTCATAATACCATGCTAAGGGCATTTTTCAGGATGAGTCTGAGGTTAGAAAAACACCTACTGAGTAACCAAGAGCCACTTAGTTCAGCACTTGAGTTTTCCTCAGAGGTCTTCCATCCAATTACTGACCAGATCCAGTGATATTTAACTTATCAGATCTGACAAGAGCTGAACCCAAGGTAGAATGACTGCCTAAACATTTATTTGTGTCAATGACATGTTTAAAACTCTCTGCTCTGTCTAAATATTTAAAGGAAAATATAAAGAGGAAAATGTAATGTGACATAAGAGAAAATGAAAAACAACCTTACTTGTTGAGGACATTGACTACACACAATTGCTGTCTCCTGAATATCTGTTATTTTGGCAGAAATTGGAGGAATGCAGCCCTAAATATCATGTTTATCTGTCTCTTTTTTAAAAAAAATGATTTTTACAATGGCAAGTGGATCTTTTGCTGTCAAAATCACAGACTATGACAAGAGCCAAGATCTTTAGGAACCTCTGAGTCTGAAGTTTTCCATTGTAAAGCTCACATCTGAAAATAAGGAAATAATGAAGATAAATATATACTTGGTAAAAAGAAGTTGCAGTATTGTCCAAATCATAAAGCTTAAATGTGTTGACTGCTTGCTAGAGTAGACAAAATCTCAAGAACAGGCTGCAATAAGCTTTCGTCTTGGAGAAATGGAGAGTTTAAAATTTTCAGAATCCCTTTTATTCTGTAATCCAGAGTGAAGCCAAGTATCAGAATTCTCTATACAGCAGATATTCTTTATTTTCCATAGTAGAAATATATTTTCCATAGTAGGTGCCCTTTTATGTGTGTTTAAACAAGTGTGAGCACTTTGCAAATTAATACAGAACATGTGGGCTTTCAGGACATAAGAGATGCTCAAAGTTGTCTTTATCTGTGAAGTTTTTCTGGAAAGGAACTTTTTAAATGCTGAGGTGTCTCTGTATGGATCATCAGTGATATCTGGGGGGCGGGGGGATGAGAGAACAACGGAACTCGGAATGTGTGCATTTATCATGCTCTTAGCAACATGTTCTCTGTTGGAACCTGATACTTACGTTTACAAAAGCAAACCCACTCTAAATTAGTTTGCAGTTAATTGGCTGTGAAGAGAAATGCACCTTGCCAAAAAGGATTTGAAATATGAAGCAGTTTGGATTGTTAAGAAGTTGATCACTGCACTTGAAGAATCACAGACTCATGGGCATCTGGGAAATAATGTGGATCATAATCTCCAGTGCTTTCACAAATTCCATTACTTGGCAGGACAGGCATCTACTTGCTGCCATCTACTAGAAGATTGATTTTGGAGGGGTAGTCTGAGGCACTTGGAGCTGCTCATTTGCAGCTGAGGAAAGTGTTTGCATTAGGGTTGGTTTAGTAACGTTGTGATGGAGAATAACAGGGGCTAGGAGATGTAATGATAGGATCCTGTTTCTGCTTTTCCTCTCAGGCCTCAAAATGGAATGAATGGTCATATATATCCATGGTTAGTATTTATGCATGTCTGCCTGTCTCTGTGAGCTTTCCAAATGTTGCTGGAGAAAGTCTCATAGAAGGCCTCTGACATAGATATGATAGAGATGGACATAAAAAGAGTGTAGGTTGACGTTTCCAAGGTCACTGACAAAGCTGGAATTTGAACCAAGCTCCTGAATCCTTTTTTGCATGTGTAACTACAATCTTTGTTGAGATGCATGAAAAGAAGAGCCATTATAGTAGAAGCTTCACCTTCAGAAACTAGTGATGAGTCTCTGGAACATTCAAGACTTAATTCCCTTTTGAGTATTTCCACATGATGGCTTTTAATGGATAGATGTCATTGATTTTTTGGGATGATGCATGTTTTACCAGATTGCACTGTGTGGTTAAGGACTGTCATAACTTCTTCCTGATGTGTCACTGTCAGATGATAGAGTGGCTTCTCATTTTCCATGATGAACCGCCACAATTTTCTACACAGTTATTTTTGGTGGGCAAGAGTCATGCTCAGGAACATATTCTGCTTAGTGACCTATCAGCTGAGTTGTTATCTCTGAGAAAATATCCCTAATTGATCTTTAGTGGAATGAGAGACCTAAGTTTCTTTGCATTTGAGAAAATAGAGAATGAATACCAAATAATGATTAATTGTTCTTAATACCTCCTCAGCTGAATGGCTGAGGAGATAACTGTGTGGCTACAATGGTAAAAGATGGGCTACTGATAATGCAGCAGGTATTCTTTTCAGTCAGTGCCTAATTGCCTTAGAGGAACTTATTAAACTGAAATCACTGTTGTATGAGGAACTATTCATGTAGAGTATCTCCAGAGTGATCAAGATGATCCTGCTGTGGGCTACAATATAGATCAGTAGATGTGAAGGGGCGCTTTGTGAAGAGGCTGACATTTTTGCAAGCTCAGGTGGCAAAGAATGGATGGGTCTGCATGTTGTACTCTATTTTAGCAAGATATTAATAGCAGAAATAACAGCTGATTCTCTCTTCAGATATTTGAATACCTGCTTGAATCAAGCAAAGTGTAACACTGTGTATTGTTCCCTTCTAGATTCTTTGAAAGCACCACCAAAAACTCCTCAAACATCTCTTAAAATTTCTCTGTACTGTTATTTGGTAGTACTTTACCATCAGCACAGCTTGAGATACATGGATTAGTTTAATGAAGATAAGACCTATATTCCATCTCAGAGAACATCCAGTTCTCATTAGTGCTAGTGGCTGTTACACTGACAAGAACCCTATGGGGTTTGTGGCCAGTGATTTGCCATTTTTGCAGGATAATAGTGGTTTTACAGTGGGCATACTGCCTTAGCATTTCACATAGGCTTGCAGCTGAAAAAAAGTGATTAACTTGCCTCTGAGGTGAAACTGGGAAGTTTTCTGACTACCCTTTTCCTAGGGAGTCAGGAACCTCGACAGTGAATTCACTGTCAATAATTATCTTACAAAGTATCTCTTATTTCCAGGTAAACATTTTTGCTCTGTGGGGTACAGCAGTTTACTAACAACTGCAGTTCTATTGAAATTGGGTAGTATAACAAATTGCTTAAAAAACAGGTCTGCAGGTATCAGTAGTGGATACTTTAATGTTGTTTTCAGGCAATTCTTTAAACAATTTGTGCAGTGCTGTTGGCTGTAACACTGAATTCATCCTTATCTCAACTGAGTGTACAGAAACACTTAATAGCTTAGGACCGTTGTCCGGTTTTCTCAAATCTAATCAGGAACTAAGAAGATACTACTTTCCCCTTAGTTCTTTTAGCAAGCCCTTAGGGACTGAGAGCTGCAGAGGTGACTCTTCAACACATTGGAAAGTAGTTGAGAACTATCCCTTTAGGTTTCTATCTTCAGTCCTCCAGCTGGTCACTGCTTAGTGAAATTACATCTTTGGCCTACAGATCTTAATGTATAATGGTTTATCACATAATTTGTGAGGGCACAGTGATTCATCAAAAAAGAGAATATAGGAATGATGAGTTTAAATAAGCTTTACAGATAAGAAAAAAGGCATCTATGTCAGTCTTCACACCAAATTTCTTGCTCTTTTGCTCATTGGTCACTAGAGAGAAGGAACTGTGACTATATATATGTTCTCATGTGAGATTTTGGGTTGCAAAGTCATGGCCTAAAAAATATTATACATTAAAACAGAGCAGATTCCTTATGGCAGCTCCTGCATAATGAAAGAACAAAATAAAGAACTACAGTTCATATTACTCTTCAGGTCTGTTCTATTTTCTTTTTTTTTCTTTTAGGAGAAAATTGCATAGTATAATTACAAGTTCATTTGCATTCATATTACAAGCTGTGAGCTGGTAGTCTTTTATATTTAAATTTAAAATTATATTTATATTTTAAAAATATTGTTAGTGTGTCTTGCATCCATCCATTTCAGAAATTGAATGAAGTTTGCACTCACTCAAAGCTCCTTCTCTTCTTAGTCAACCATTAATACCCTTTCTGTAAACTGCAGGACTTTAGTGAGGCCAGCAACACAATAAGTACAACTTCATTTTATAGTGTAATGGGCAAGGGGGTAGAACAGTTAATTTACTGCTTCCCCAACAAAAAATATGCCTTTTGGGAACTAAGGATCACCAACATTTTATTGGATTTAGTACTTGAAGACAAGCATAGCCGCATGCCTCCTCAAGGATGCTGAAATGAAAAAGTGAGTCCTGTGTCTTTATCTCTGCTTAAGTTCTTTGTCTTCCTAGATGGTGAAATTCTCACCAATAGGAAATTTTGCTGCAATTAAGTTGACTACTAGGACTTAATTTTTTTAATTCACATTAGAATAAGTGGGTTCAATTGTTAATCTCACCTTTCATGTCTGTAATAAATTGAAATGAAGAAAACAGGTCTATAGTGAAAGTCTCCATTCCATCAACTACTTCTGTAATTGTGGCTTGAATTTTGAAGTGCATTTTTGTTACATTATAAAGGTTATTACATTATCTTTCATGCTTAATACCTAATGTGATACAGAAAGAATAATTGAGGGAGATGAAACTGATACTTGAGAAGTTACCATATATTTGCATGTATTTTCAATCAGTTTGTTCACTCAGCCTTTCCCTCTGCTCCTGGATGAGCACTCCTTGCCCTGTTAAGCATGTTGCCACATTAGTTCAGATCTCCTGCCTCAGGTGGAGGTAAAATAACCTGTAGACATCTTTCTACTGTGTGAGCATCTTGGTGATCACTCCTTGGCTGTCATCTCGAAGAGTGCACATCAGCAGCTGGATATTTGCGTGGCCGGCAGAACATCTCGCTCGTAATTTCTGATCAGATCCAATACCCTCTAATGGTTTGAGCTCTCTTCCCTGTCAGCCGAGGGAGATGCGGCCACTGAGACACGGGGGGCGAATCAGATCTATCTGGAGGCTGCAAAAAGCTTTTCTTTTAGTCATTTACCTCAGTTAGCGAGAACAGAGCTGCTTTTATGCATTGATTGGAGATAATATTAGTGAAATGGCAATAACCTGGCGAATGTACTTCTCTCTGTATGTAAATCCTTTCGGGAAGTGCATGACAGCCTCTGTTTTCTATGGGTCCCCGTTTGTAAAGAAGCTGTTATCACAGAATAAGTTTAATGGGTCGTGAATTTTGTGTTGAAAGGAGAGTGTCTCCATGACTTCTGATCCGCCTGCAACAGACCTATTGGCTCGGCAGCAAGTGCATTAGGCTAAATATGCTTCCTCCATTGACTCTGAAGGTAACAGCCCTAAATGCCTCATTAAATTTTCATGGGTGACTGAGAGAAGCCATGAGAAAAGCAGCACACTGGTGGCGGTGTGGCGGCGGGGCCCCCGGCCCAGCCCCAGCCCCCCGACCCGGCTCGGGGGGAGTCGCGTTCGCGGCACCGTGTCCGGGCTTCATGCGTGGGCAGGGGCC